>JAEOAE010001393.1:0-217500 GCA_036365155.1 Meriones psammophilus
TTGGAAGCAGGTTTAAGTATTCTGGAGTCAGTTCGTTTGGAAGCAGGTTTTAAGTGCTCTGATATCCTTTCGTTGGAAGTGGTTTTAAGTGCTCTGTGGTCATTTCATTGGAAGTGCCCTTTTTAAATGATCTGGAGTCATTTCCTTGGAAGCAGGTTTTTAAGTGATCTGGAGTCATTTAGTTGGTAGCTGGTTTTAAGTGTTCTGGATTCATTTGTTGGCAGCGTGTTTTTAATTGCTGTGGAGTGATTTCGTTTTAAGCGGGTCTTTAAGTGCTCTGGAGTCATTTCTTTTGAAGCAGGGTTTTAAGTGTTCTGGAGTCCTTTCGTTGGTAGCGGGTTTTTAAGTGTTCTGAGTCATTTTCGTTGGAGCGGGTTTTAAGTGCTCTGGAGTCATTTCGTTTAGGCTGGTTTTTAAGTTCCCTGGTGTCATTTCATTGGAAACAGTTTTATGTGCTTTAAGTCATTTTTATTGGCAGCGGGTTTTTAAGTGTTCTGGTGTCATTTCTTTGTAAGCGGGTTTTAAGTCTTCTGGTGTCCTTTTGTTGGAAGCAGGTTTTTAAGTGCTCTGGAGTCATTTCTTTGGAAGCAAGTTTTTAAGTGCTCTGGAGTCATTTCTTTGGAAACAAGTTTTTAAGTGTTCTGGTGTCATTTCTTTGGAAGCAGGTTTTTAAGTGTTCTGGGTCATCCTTTGGAAGGTGGGTTTTGGTACTGGTGTAGGTTTTAAGTGCTCTGGAGTCATTTCTTTGGAAGCGGGTTTTAAGTGCTCTGGAGTCATTTGGTTGGAAGCTGGTTTTTAAGTGCTCTGGATTCATTTCTTTGGAAACAGGGTTTTAAGTGTTCTGGGTCATTTCGTTGGAAGCGGGTTTTTAAGTGCTCTGTTGTCCTTTCTTTGGAAGCGGGTTTTTAAGTGTTCTGGGTGTCCTTTTGTTGGAAGCAGGTTTTAAGTGCTCTGGAGTCATTTCTTTGGAAAGTGGGTTTTTAAGTGCTCTGGAGTCATTTTCTTTTTTAGGCGGGTTTTTAAGTGCTCTGGAGTCATTTTGTTGGAAGCGGGTTTTAAGTGTTCTGGTGTCATTTTATTTATAAGCGGGTTTTTAAGTGCTCTGGAGTCATTTTGTTGAAAGTGGGTTTTAAGTGTTCTGGTGTCATTTCGTTGGCGGGTTTTTAAGTGCTCTGGAGTCCTTTAGTTGGAAGTGGGTTTTTAAGTGCTCTGTGGTCATTTCTTTGGAAGCGTGTTTTTAAGTGCTCTGGAGTCATTTCATTTGGAAGCGGTTTTTAAGTGCTCTGGAGTCATTTAGTTTTAAGCGGGTTTTAAGTGCTCTGGAGTCATTTGTTGGAACGGGTTTTAAGTGCTCTCAGTCATTTAGTTTGGAAGCGGGTTTTTAAGTGCTCTGGTGTCCTTTTCTTTGGAAGCGGGTTTTTAAGTGCTCTGGAGTCATTTTCTTTGGAAGCGGGTTTTTAAGTATTCTGGGGTCATTTCGTTGGAAGCGGGTTTTTAAGTGCTCTGAGTCATTTCTTTGGAGCGTGGGTTTTTAATTGCTGTGGAGTCATTTCATTTGGAAGCGGGTTTTTAAGTGCTCTGGAGTCATTTCTTTGGAAGCGGGTTTTTAAGTGTTCTGGTGTCATTTAGATTTGGAAGCGGGTTTTTAAGTGCTCTGGAGTCATTTCGTTGGAAGTGGGTTTTTAAGTGCTCTGGAGTCATTTTAAGTTCTGGAGTCATTTCTTTGAAGCGGGTTTTTAAGTGTTCTGGAGTCCTTTCATTGGAGCGGGTTTTAAGTGCTCTGGAGTCATTTCTTTGGAAGCGGGTTTTTAAGTGCTCTGGAGTCATTTTCATTGGAAGCGGGTTTTTAAGTGCTCTGGCAGTCCTTTCATTGGAAGCGGGTTTTTAAGTGCTCTGAAGTCATTTCTTTGGAAGCAGGTTTTTAAGTCTTCTGGTATCATTTCTTTTAGGCAAGTTTTTAAGTGCTCTTGAGTCATTTCTTTGGAAGCGGGTTTTTAAGTGTTCTGGTGTCATTTCTTTGGAGCGGTTTTTAAGTCTTCTGGTATCCTTTTTTTGGAAGGTGGTTTTTAAGTGCTCTGAGTCATTTCTTTGGAAGCGGGTTTTTAAGTGTTCTGGTGTCCTTTCATTGAAAGCAGGTTTTAAGTGCTCTGGAGGTCATTTCTTTGGAAGGTGGTTTTTAAGTGTTCTGGTAGTCATTTAGATTTGGAAGCGGGTTTTTAAGTGTTCTGGTGTCCTTTCGTTGAAAGGCGGGTTTTTAAGTGCTCTGAGTCATTTCTTTGGAAGTGGGTTTTTAAGTGTTCTGGAGTCATTTTGTTGGAAGCGGGTTTTTAAGTGTTCTGGAGTCATTTAGATTTTTTTTTTGCTCTGTATCATTTGGTTTTTAAGTGCTCTGGAGTCATTTTGTTGGAAGCTGGTTTTTAAGTGTTCTGGATTCATTTAGTTTAGCGGGTTTTTAGTGTTCTGGATTCATTTTTTTTTTAATTGAAGTCATTTCGTTTTGTTTTTAAGTGCTCTGGTGTCATTTCTTTGGAAGCAAAGTTTTAAGTGCTCTGAGTCAGTTCGTTGGAGGCGGGTTTTTAAGTGTTCTGCTATCCTTTCGTTGGAAGTAAGTTTTTAAGTGCTCTGGAGTCATTTCTTTGGAGGCGGCTTTTTAAGTGCTCTGGAATCGTTTGGTTGGAAGCTGGTTTGTAAGTTCCCTGGATTCATTTCATTGGAACCAGTTTTTATGTGCTCTGAGGTCATTTTTTGGCAGCCTGTTTTTAAGTGTTCTGGTGTCCTTTCTTTGGAAGCTGTTTTTAAGTCTTCTGGTATCCTTTTGTTGGTAGCAGGTTTTAAGTGCTCCAGTGGCATTTCTTTGGAAGCAAGGTTTTAAGTGCTCTGGAGTCATTTCTTTGGAAGCAGGTTTTTAAGTGTTCTGTATGTATCCTTTTGTTGGGCGGGTTTTAAGAGCCCTTGAGTCAGTTCGTTGGAAGCGGGTTTTAAATGTTCTGGTGTCCTTTCATTGGAAGCAGGTTTTTAAGTGCTCTGGAGTCATTTCCTTGGAAGCAGATTTGTAAGTGCTCTGGTGTCATTTCTTTGGAAGCAAGGTTTTAAGTGCTCTGGAGTCATTTCTTTGGAAGCGGGTTTTTAAGTGCTCTGGAGTCGTTTGGTTGCAAGCTGGTTTGTAAGTTCCCTGGATTCATTTCATTGGAAACAGTTTTTTATGTGCTCTGAGGTCATTTTATTGGCAGCGTGTTTTTAAGTGGTCTGGTGTCCTTTCTTTGGAAGCGGTTTTGAAGTCTTCTGGTATCCTTTTGTTTGTAGCAGGTTTTTAAGTGCTCCAGAGGCATTTCTTTGGAAAGCAAGGTTTTAAGTGCTCTGGAGTCATTTCGTTGGAAAGCGGGTTTTTAAGTGTTCTGGGATCCTTTTGTTGGAAGCAGGTTTTTAAGTGCTCTGGAGTCATTTCTTTGGAAGGTGGTTTTCATGTGTACTGGTGTCCTTTCCTTATAGCGGGTATTTAAGTGCTCTGGAGTCATTTCCTTGGTAGCGGGTTTTTAAGGGCTCTGGAGTCGTTTGGTTAGAAGCAGGTTTATAAGTACCCTGGATTCATTTCGTTGGAAACAGGTTTTTAAGTGTTCTGGTGTCCTTTCGTTGGAAGCGGGTTTTTAAGTGCTCTATTGTCATTTTGTTGGAAGCGGGTTTTTAAGTGTTCTGGTGTCCTTTCGTTTAGGCGGGTTTTAATTGCTGTGGAGTCATATTGTTTTAAGTGGGTCTTTAAGTGCTCTGGAGCCATTTCTTTGGAAGCAAAGTTTTAAGTGCTCTGGAGTCAGTTCTTTGGAGGCGGGTTTTTAAGTGTTCTGGTGTCCTTTTGTTATAAGCGTGTTTTTAAGTGCTCTGGAGTCATTTCGTTGGAAGCAAGGTTTTAAGTAATCTGGAGTCAGTTCGTTGGAAGCAGGTTTTTAAGTGCTCTGATATCCTTTAGTTGGAAGTGGGTTTTTAAGTGCTCTGTGGTCATTTCGTTGGAAGTGGGTTTTTAAATGCTCTGGAGTCATTTCCTTGGAAGCAGGTTTTTAAGTGATCTGGAGTCATTTAGTTGGTAGCTGGTTTTTAAGTGTTCTGGATTCATTTTGTTGGAAGCGTGTTTTTAATTGCTGTGGAGTCATTTCGTTTTAAAGCGGGTCTTTAAGTGCTCTGGAGTCATTTCTTTTGAAGCAAAGTTTTAAGTGCTCTGGAGTCAGTTATCATTTGGAAGCGGGTTTTTAAGTGTTCTTGTATCCTTTAGTTAAGCGGTTTTTAAGTGCCCTTGAGTCAGTTCGTTGGAAGGCGGGTTTTTAATTGTTCTGGTGTCCTTTCATTGGAAGCAGGTTTTTAAGTGCTCTGGAGTCATTTCTTGGAAGCAGGTTTGTAAGTGCTCTGGTGTCATTTCTTTGGAAGCAAGGTTTTAAGTGCTCTGGAGTCATTTCTTTGGAAAGCGGGTTTTTAAGTGTTCTGCTATCCTTTTCATTGGAAGCGGGTTTTTAAGTGCTCTGGAGTCATTTCTTTGGAGCGGGTTTTTAAGTGCTCTGGAGTCGTTTGGTTGGAAGCTGGTTTTTAAGTGTTCCTGGATTCATTTCATTGGAAACAGTTTTTACGTGCTCTGAGGTCATTTATTTGGAAGCGTGTTTTTAAGTGTTCTGGTGTCCTTTCTTTGGAAAGCGGGTTTTAAGTCTTCTGGTATCATTTTGTTGGAAGCAGGTTTTAAGTGCTCCAGAGTCATTTCTTTGGAAGCAAGGTTTTAAGTGCTCTGGAGTCATTTCTTTGGAAGCTGGTTTTTATGTGTTCTAGTATCCTTTCCTTAAGCGGGTTTTTAAGTGCTCTGGGGTCATTTCGTTTTGGAAGCGGGTTTTTCAGTGCTCTGGAGTCATTTCCTTGGAAGCAGGTTTTTAAGTGCTCTGGAGTCATTTAGTTTGGCAGCGGGTTTTTAAGTGCTCTGGTGTCATTTCGTTGGAAACAGGTTTTTATGTGCTCTCAGGTCATTTCGTTGGAAGCGTGTTTTTAAGTGCTCTGGCATCTTTCATTTAAAGCGGGTTTTTAAGTGCTCTGAGTCATTTCTTTGGAAGCGGGTTTTAAGTGTTCTGGTATCCTTTTCTTTGGAAGCGGGTTTTTTAAGTGCTCTTGAGTCATTTCGTTGGAAGCAGGTTTTTAAGTGTTCTGGTGTCCTTTCGTTGGAAGCAGGTTTTTAAGTGCTCTGGAGTCATTTCTTTGGAAGCAAGGTTTTAAGTGCTCTGGAGTCATTTCTTTGGAAGCGGGTTTTTAAGTGCTCTGGAGTCATTTAGTTGGAAGCGGGTTTTTAAGTGCTCTGGAGTCATTTCTTTGGAAGTGGGTTTTAAGTGCTCTGGAGTCATTTCTTTGGAAGCGGGTTTTTAAGTGCTCTGGCATCATTTCGTTTAAAGCGGGTTTTTAAGTGCTCTGGAGTCATTTCTTTGGAAAGCGGTTTTTAAGTCTTCTGGAGTCATTTTGTTGGAAGCGGGTTTTTAAGTGTTCTGGTATCCTTTCGTTGGAAGTAAGTTTTTAAGTGCTCTGGAATCATTTCTTTGGAAGCGGGTTTTTAAGTGTTCTGGAGTATTTCTTTGGAAGCGGGTTTTTAAGTGTTCTGGTTTTATTGGAAGCGGGTTTTTAAGTGCTCTGGAGTCATTTCTTTGGCGGGTTTTTAAGTGTTCTGGTGTCCTTTAGTTTGGAAGCGGGTTTTTAAGTGCTCTGGGTCATTTTGTTGGAAAGCAGGTTTTTAAGTGCTCTGGTGTCATTTCTTTGTAGCGGGGTTTTTAAGTGCTCTGGAGTCATTTCTTTGGAAGCAGGTTTTTAAGTGTTCTGGTGTCCATTTCTTTGGAAGCGGGTTTTTAAGTGCTCTGAGTCATTTTTTTTAAGCGGGTTTTTAAGTGCTCTGGAGTCATTTCTTTGGAAGCGGGTTTTAAGTGCTCTGGAGTCATTTCTTTGGAAGCAGGTTTTTAAGTGCTCTGGAGTCATTTCGTTGGAAGCTGGTTTTTAAGTGCTCTGGTGTCATTTCGTTGGAAACAGGTTTTTAAGTGTTCTGGTGTCATTTAGTTTAGCGCGGTTTTTAAGTGCTCTGGAGTCATTTTCTTTGGAAGCGGGTTTTTAAGTGTTCTGGAGTCATTTCGTTGGAAGTAAGTTTTTAAGTGCTCTGGAGTCATTTCTTTGGAAGCAAGGTTTTAAGTGCTCTGGAGTCATTTCTTTGGAAGCGGGTTTTTAAGTGTTCTGGTGTCCTTTCGTTTGGCGGGTTTTTAAGTGCTCTGAGTCATTTTTTTGAAGCGGGTTTTTAAGTGCTCTGTAGTCATTTAGTTGGAAGCAGGGTTTTAAGTGTTCTGGATTCATTTTTTGGAAGCGGGTTTTTAAGTGTTCTGGTGTCATTTCGTTGGAAGCGGGTTTTTAAGTGCTCTGGAGTCATTTCTTTGGAAGCGGGTTTTTAAGTGCTCTGGAGTCATTTGGTTGGAAGCGGGTTTTTAAGTGCCCTGGATTCATTTCTTTGGAAGCGGGTTTTTAGTGCTCTGGTGTCATTTTTTGTTGGAAGCGGGTTTTTAAGTATTCTGGTGTCCTTTCATTGGAAGCAGGTTTTTAAGTGCTCTGGAGTCATTTCTTTGGAAGCAGGTTTTTAAGTGCTCTGGTGTCATTTCTTTGGAAGCAAGGTTTTAAGTGCTCTGGAGTCATTTCTTTGGAAGCGGGTTTTTAAGTGCTCTGGTGTCATTTTTAAGCGGGTTTTTAAGTGCTCTGGTGTCATTTCGTTGGAAGCGGGTTTTTAAGTGCTCTGGAGTCATTTATTTTGGAAGCTTTTTTAAGTGCTCTGGTGTCATTTAAGCGGGTTTTTAAGTGCTCTGGTCATTTTTTGGAAGCGGGTTTTTAAGTGCTCTGGAGTCATTTCGTTTTGGAAGCAGGTTTTTAAGTGCTCTGGAGTCATTTCTTTGGAAGCAGGTTTTTAAGTGCTCTGTCATTTCTTTTGGCGGGTTTTTAAGTGTTCTGGTGTTTTTGTTGGAAGCGGGTTTTTAAGTGCTCTGGAGTCATTTGTTGGAAGCGGGTTTTAAGTGCTCTGGAGTCATTTTGTTGGAAGCGGGTTTTTAAGTGCTCTGGGGTCATTTCTTTGGAAGCGGGTTTTTAAGTGCTCTGGTGTCATTTTGTTGGAAGCGGGTTTTTTTAAGTCATTCGTTGGAAGCGGGTTTTTAAGTCTTCTGGTATCATTTCGTTGGAAGCGGGTTTTTAAGTGCTCTGGAGTCATTTCATTGGAAGCAGGTTTTTAAGTGCTCTGGGTCATTTCGTTGGAAGCAGGTTTTTAAGTGCTCTGGAGTCATTTCATTTGGAAGCGGGTTTTTAAGTGCTCTGGAGTCATTTCTTTGAAAGCGGGTTTTTAAGTGTTCTGGTGTCATTTTCTTTGGAAGCGGGTTTTTAAGTGCTCTGGAGTCATTTCGTTTGGAAGCGGGTTTTTAAGTGCTCTGGTGTCATTTCGTTGGAAGCAGGTTTTTAAGTGCTCTGGAGTCATTTCTTTTTAAGCGGGTTTTTAAGTGCTCTGGTGTCATTTCTTTGGAAGCAGGTTTTTAAGTGCTCTGGAGTCATTTCTTTGGAAGCGGGTTTTTAAGTGCTCTGGAGTCATTTCTTTGGAAGCGGGTTTTTAAGTGTTCTGAGGTCATTTTGTTGGAAGTGGGTTTTTAAGTGCTCTGGAGTCATTTCGTTGGAAGCGGGTTTTTAAGTGTTCTGGAGTCATTTCTTTTTTAAGGTTTTTAAGTGCTCTGGAGTCATTTCGTTTGGAAGCGGGTTTTTAAGTGTTCTGGTGTCATTTCTTTGGAAAGCATTTTTTTTAAGTGCTCTGGAGTCATTTCGTTGGAAGCGGGTTTTTAAGTGCTCTGGAGTCATTTCTTTGGAAGCAGTTTTTAAGTTTCTAAGTCATTTCGTTGGAAGCGGGTTTTTATTTCTGGTGTCCTTTTAGTTGTAGAGGTTTTTAAGTGCTCTGGAGTATTTTTTGGAAAGCGGGTTTTTAAGTGCTCTGGAGTCATTTCTTTGGAAGCGGGTTTTTAAGTGCTCTGGAGTCATTTTGTTGGAAGCAGGTTTTTAAGTGTTCTGGTGTCATTTCTTTGGAAGCACGGGTTTTAAGTGCTCTGGAGTCATTTTGTTGGAAGCGGGTTTTTAAGTGCTCTGGAGTCATTTAGTTGGAAGCGGTTTTTAAGTGTTCTGGTGTCATTTCTTTTAAGCGGGTTTTTAAGTGCTCTGGAGTCATTTTGTTGGAAGTGGGTTTTTAAGTGTTCTGGAGTCATTTCGTTGGAAGCGGGTTTTTAAGTGCTCTGGGGTCATTTTTTTGGAAGCGGGTTTTTAAGTGTTCTGGTGTCATTTTGTTGGAAGCGGGTTTTTAAGTGCTCTGGAGTCATTTCGTTGGAAGCGGGTTTTTAAGTTTCTGGAGTCATTTAGTTTTGGAAGTGGGTTTTTAAGTGCTCTGGATTCATTTCTTTGGAAACATTTTTTTTTTGAGCTCTGAGGTCATTTCGTTTGAAGCGGGTTTTTTAAGTGTTCTGGTGTCCTTTCTTTGGAGCGGGTTTTTAAGTGCTCTGGAGTCATTTTGTTGGGCGGGTTTTTAAGTGTTCTGGTGTCATTTAGTTGGAAGCGGGTTTTTAAGTGCTCTGGATTCATTTCTTTGGAAGCGGGTTTTTAAGTGCTCTGGTGTCATTTCTTTGGAAGCGGGTTTTTAAGTGTTCTGGGTCCTTTCTTTGGAAGCGGGTTTTTAAGTGCTCTGGAGTCATTTTTGGAAGCGGGTTTTTAAGTGTTCTGAGTCATTTTGTTGGAAGCGGGTTTTTAAGTGCTCTGGTGTCATTTCTTTGGAAGCGGGTTTTTAAGTGCTCTGGAGTCATTTCTTTGGAAGCGGGTTTTTAAGTGCTCTGGTGTCATTTAGTTTTAGCGGGTTTTTAAGTGCTCTGGGATTCATTTCGTTGGAGCGGGTTTTTAAGTGCTCTGGAGTCATTTTTTGGAAGCAGGTTTTTAAGTGTTCTGGAGTCATTTCTTTGGAAGCGGGTTTTTAAGTGTTCTGGTGTCATTTCGTTGGAAGCGGGTTTTAAGTGTTCTGGAGTCATTTAGTTGGAAGCGGGTTTTTAAGTGCTCTGGAGTCATTTGTTGGAAAGCAAGGTTTTTAAGTGCTCTGGAGTCATTTTGTTGGAAAGCGGTTTTTTAAGTGTTCTGAGGTGTTCTTTCGTTGGAAGCGGGTTTTTAATTGCTCTGGAGTCATTTTGTTGGAATAGGGTTTTTAAATTCTCTGGAGTCATTTTGTTGGAAGCGGGTTTTTAAGTGCTCTGGAGTCATTTTGTTGGAAGCGGGTTTTTAAGTGCTCTGGAGTCATTTCTTTGGAAAGCGGGTTTTTAAGTACTCTGGATTCATTTCTTTGGAAACATTTTTTTTAAGTGCTCTGGAGTCATTTTTTTGGAAGCGGGTTTTTAAGTGTTCTGGTGTCCTTTCCTTGGATCAGGTTTTTAAGTGCTCTGGAGTCATTTAGTTTGGAAGCGGGTTTTTAAGTGTTCTGGTGTCATTTAGTTGGAAGTGGGTTTTTAAGTGCTCTGGATTCATTTCCTTGGAAGCAGGTTTTTAAGTGCTCTGGAGTCATTTCTTTGGAAGCGGGTTTTTAAGTGCTCTGGAGTCATTTCGTTGGAAGCGGGTTTTTAAGTGTTCTGGATTCATTTCTTTGGAAGCGGGTTTTTATGTGCTCTGAGGTCATTTTTTGGAAGCATGTTTTTAAGTGCTCTGGTGTCCTTTCTTTGGAAGCGGGTTTTTAAGTCTTCTGGTATCCTTTCTTTGGAAGCAGGTTTTTAAGTGCTCTGGAGTCATTTCATTGGTAGCTGGTTTTTAGGTGCTCTGGATTCATTTCGTTGGAAGCGGGTTTTTAAGTGCTCTGGAGTCATTTCATTGAAAGTGGGTTTTAAGTGCTCTGGAGTCATTTCGTTGGAAGCGGGTTTTTAAGTGCTCTTTAGGTCATTTCGTTTGGAAGCAGGTTTTTAAGTGTTCTGGTGTCCTTTTCTTTGGAAGCGGGTTTTTAAGTGCTCTGGAGTCATTTCGTTGGAAGCTGGTTTTTAAGTGTTCTGGTATCCTTTCGTTGGAAGCGGGTTTTTAAATGCTCTGGAGTCATTTCATTGGAAGCGGGTTTTTTTTAAATTGCTGTGGAGTCATTTCATTTTAAGCGGGTCTTTAAGTGCTCTGGAGTCATTTCGTTGGAAGTGGGTTTTTAAGTGTTCTGTTGTCCTTTCTTTGGAAGTGGGTTTTAAGTTCTCTGGAGTCCTTTTGTTTGAAGCGGGTTTTTAAGTGCTCTGGAGTCATTTTGTTGGAAGCGGGTTTTTAAGTGTTTTGGTATCCTTTTTTTGGAAGCAGGTTTTTAAGTGCTCTGGAGTCATTTCGTTGGAAGCAGGTTTTAATGTGTTCTGGTGTCCTTTCGTTGTAAGCGGTTTTTAAGTGCTCTGGGGTCATTTTCTTTGGAAGCGGGTTTTTTAAGTGCTCTGGAATCATTTCTTTGGAAGCAGGTTTTAAGTGTTCTGGTATCCTTTTCGTTGGAAGCAGGTTTTTTAAGTGCTCTTGAGTCATTTCGTTGGAAGCAGGTTTTTAGTGCTCTGGAGTCATTTAGTTGGAAGCGGGTTTTTAAGTGCTCTGGAGTCATTTATTTGGAAGCAAGGTTTTTAAGTGCTCTGGAGTCATTTTTTTGGAAGCGGGTTTTTAAGTGTTCTGGTGTTCTTTTCGTTTGGAAGCGGGTTTTTAATTGCTCTGGAGTCATTTTGTTGGAAGCGGGTTTTTAAATTCTCTGGAGTCATTTTGTTGGAAGCGGGTTTTTAAGTGCTCTGGAGCCATTTCGTTGGAAGCGGGTTTTTAAGTGCTCTGGAGTCATTTCGTTTTGAAGTGGGTTTTTAATTACTCTGGATTCATTTCTTTGGAAACGTTTTTATGTGCTCTGAGGTCATTTTTTTGGAAGCGGGTTTTAAGTGTTCTGGTGTCCTTTCTTTGGAAGCGGGTTTTTAAGTGCTCTGTAGACATTTCGTTGGAAGCAGGGTTTTTAAGTGTTCTGGTGTCCTTTAGTTGGAAGTGGGTTTTTAAGTGATCTGGGTCATTTCGTTGGAGTTGGGTTTTTAAGTGCTCTGGATTCATTTCCTTGAAAGCAGGTTTTTAAGTGCTCTGGAGTCATTTCTTTGGAAGCAGGTTTTTAAGTGCTCTGGAGTCGTTTCGTTGGAAGCGGGTTTTTAAGTACTCTTGATTCATTTCGTTGGAAATGGTTTTTAAGTGCTCTGAGGTCATTTTTTTGGCAGTGTGTTTTTAAGTGCTCTGGTGTCCTTTCTTTGGAAGCGGGTTTTTAAGTCTTCTGGTATCCTTTCGTTGGTAGCAGATTTTTAAGTGCTCTGGAGTCATTTCATTGGTAGCTGGTTTTAAGTGCTCTGGATTCATTTTGTTTGGAAGCGGCTCTTTAAGTGCTCTGGAGTCATTTCGTTGGAAAGCGAGTCATTTCGAGTCATTTGTTTTAAGCGGGTTTTTAATTGCTCTGGAGTCATTTCGTTTTTAAGCGGGTCTTTAAGTGCTCTGGAGTCATTTCTTTGGAAGCAGGTTTTTAAGTGCTCTGGTGTCATTTCTTTGGAAGCAAGGTTTTAAGTGCTCTGGAGTCATTTCTTTGGAAGCGGGTTTTTAAGTGTTCTGCTATCCTTTCATTGGAAGTAAGTTTTTAAGTGCTCTGGAGTCATTTCTTTGGAAGCGGGTTTTTAAGTGCTCTGGAGTCATTTGGTTGGAAGCTGGGTTTTAAAGTTCCTGGATTCATTTCATTGGAAACAGTTTTTACGTGCTCTGAGGTCATTTTTTGGCAGCGTGTTTTTAAGTGTTCTGGTGTCCTTTCTTTGGAAGCGGGTTTTTAAGTCTTCTGGTATCCTTTTGTTTGGAAGCAGGTTTTTAAGTGCTCAGAGGCATTTCTTTGGAAGCAAGGTTTTAAGTGCTCTGGAGTCATTTCTTTGGAAGCTGGTTTTTAAGTGTTCTAGTATCCTTTCCTTGGAAGCGGGTTTTTAAGTGCTCTGGGGTCATTTCGTTTAAAGCGGGTTTTTCAGTGCTCTGGAGTCATTTCTTTGGAAGCAGGTTTTTAAGTGCTCTGGAGTCATTTTTTTGAAGCGGGTTTTTAAGTGCTCTGGTGTCATTTCGTTGGAAACAGGTTTTTATGTGCTCTCAGGTCATTCTTTGGAAGCGTGTTTTTAAGTGCTCTGGAGTCATTTCTTTTAAAGCGGGTTTTTAAGTGCTCTGGAGTCATTTCTTTAAGCGGGTTTTTAAGTGCTCTGGAGTCATTTCTTTGGAAAGCGGGTTTTTTATGTGCTCTGAGTTCATTTCGTTGGAAAGCGTGTTTTTAATTGCTGTGGCATCCTTTCGTTTAAAGCGGGTGTTTAAGTGCTCAGAAGTCATTTCTTTGGAAGCGGTTTTTTAAGTCTTCTGGTATCCTTTTTTTGGAAGCGTGTTTTTAAGTGCTCTTGAGTCATTTCTTAGGAATCGGGTTTTTAAGTGTTCTGGTGTCCTTTCATTGGAAGCAGGTTTTTAAGTGCTCTGGAGGCATTTTGTTGGAAGGGGGTTTTTAAGTGTTCTGGTATCCTTTCGTTGGAAGCGGGTTTTTAAATGATCTTATGTCCTTTCATTGAAAGCAGGTTTTTAAGTGCTCTGGAAACATTTCTTTGGAAGCAAGGTTTTAAGTGCTCTGGAGTCATTTCATTGGAAGCGGGTTTTTAAGTGTTCTGGTATCCTTTCGTTGGAAGCGGGTTTTTAAGTGCTCTGTGGTCATTTCTTTGAAGTGGGTTTTTAAATGCTCTGGAGTCATTTCCTTTGAAGCATTTTTTTAAGGTTTTAAGTGCTCTGGAGTCATTTAGTTGGTAGCTGGTTTTTAAGTGTTCTGGATTCATTTTGTTGGAAGCGTGTTTTTAATTGCTGTGGAGTCATTTCGTTTTAAGCGGGTCTTTAAGTGCTCTGGAGTCATTTCTTTGGAAGCAAAGTTTTAAGTGCTCTGGAGTCATTTCGTTGGAAGCGGGTTTTTAAGTGTTCTGCTATCATTTCTTTGGAAGTAAGTTTTTAAGTGCTCTGGAGTCATTTCTTTGGAAGCGGTTTTTTAAGTGCTCTGGAGTCGTTTGGTTGGAAGCTGGTTTGTAAGTTCCTGGATTCATTTCATTGGAAACAGTTTTTATGTGCTCTGAGGTCATTTTTTGCAGCGTGTTTTTAAGTGTTCTGGTGTCCTTTCTTTGGAAGCTGTTTTGAAGTCTTCTGGTATCCTTTTGTTGGTAGCAGTTTTTTTAAGTGCATTTCAGTGCTCTGGTCATTTCTTTTTAAGTGTTCTGGTATCCAAGGTTTTAAGTGCTCTGGAGTCATTTCTTTTTGGAAGCGGGTTTTAAGTGTGGAGTCATTTCTGGCAGATTTTAAGTTTTCTTTGGAAGCAGGTTTTTAAGTGCTCTGGAGTCATTTCTTTGGAAGCGGGTTTTTTAAGTGTTCTGGTGTCCTTTCATTTCATTGGAAGCAGGTTTTAAGTGCTCTGGATTCATCATTTCCTGGTGGAAAGCGGTTTTTAAGTGCTCTGAGGTCATTTCTTTGCGGGTTTTAAGTGTTCTGGGTATCCTTTTGTTGGTAGCAGGTTCATTTCATTTCTTTGGAAGCGGGTTTTTAAGTGCTCTGGATTCATTTTAAGTGTTTGGCAGGTTTTAAAACAGGTTTTTAAGTGTTCTGGTGTCCTTTCATTGGAAGTGCGGGTTTTTTTAAGTGCTCTGTTGTCATTTTGTTGGAAGCGGGTTTTTAAGTGTTCTGGTGTCCTTTTTTTGGAAGCGGGTTTTTAATTGCTGTGGTAGTCATTTTGTTTTAAGTGGGTCTTTAAGTGCTCTGGAGCCATTTCTTTGGAAGCAAAGTTTTAAGTGCTCTGGAGTCATTTCGTTGGAAGCGGGTTTTTAAGTGTTCTGGTGTCCTTTTGTTATAAGCGTGTTTTTAAGTGCTCTGGAGTCATTTCTTTGGAAGCAAGGTTTTAAGTAATCTGGAGTCCTTTCGATTTGGAAGCAGGTTTTAAGTGCTCTGATATCCTTTCGTTGGAAGTGGGTTTTTAAGTGCTCTGTGGTCATTTCGTTGGAAGTGGGTTTTTAAATGCTCTGGAGTCATTTCCTTGGAAGCAGGTTTTTAAGTGATCTGGAGTCATTTAGTTGGTAGCTGGTTTTTAAGTGTTCTGGATTCATTTTGTTGGAAGCGTGTTTTTAATTGCTGTGGAGTCATTTCGTTTTAAGCGGGTCTTTAAGTGCTCTGGAGTCATTTCTTTTGAAGCAAAGTTTTAAGTGCTCTGGAGTCAGTTCGTTGGAAGCGGGTTTTTAAGTGTTCTTGTATCCTTTAGTTAGGCGGGTTTTTAAGTGCTCTTGAGTCAGTTCTTGTATCCTTTAAGCGGGTTTTTAATTGTTCTGGTGTCCTTTCATTGGAAGCAGGTTTTTAAGTGCTCTGGAGTCATTTCCTTGGAAGCAGATTTGTAAGTGCTCTGGTGTCATTTCTTTGGAAGCAAGGTTTTAAGTGCTCTGGAGTCATTTCTTTGGAAGCGGGTTTTTAAGTGTTCTGCTATCCTTTCATTGGAAGTAAGTTTTTAAGTGCTCTGGAGTCATTTCTTTGGAAGCGGCTTTTTAAGTGCTCTGGAGTCGTTTGGTTGGAAGCTGGTTTGTAAGTTCCCTGGATTCATTTCATTGGAAACAGTTTTTTACGTGCTCTGAGGTCATTTTTTTGGCAGCGTGTTTTTAAGTGTTCTGGTGTCCTTTCTTTGGAAGCGGGTGTTTAAGTCTTCTCGAATCCTTTCGTTGGAAGCAGGTTTTTAAGTGCTCCAGAGGCATTTCTTTGGAAGCAAGGTTTTAAGTGCTCTGGAGTCATTTCGTTGGAAGCTGGTTTTTATGTGTTCTAGTATCCTTTCCTTGTAAGCGGGTTTTTAAGTGCTCTGGGGTCATTTCGTTGGAAGCGGGTTTTTCAGTGCTCTGGAGTCATTTCCTTGGAAGCAGGTTTTTAAGTGCTCTGGAGTCATTTAGTTTGGAAGCGGGTTTTTAAGTGCTCTGGTGTCATTTCGTTGGAAACAGGTTTTTATGTGCTCTCAGGTCATTTCGTTGGAAGCGTGTTTTTAATTGCTGTGGCATCACTTCATTTAAAGCGGGTGTTTAAGTGCGCTGGAGTCATTTCTTTGGAAGCGGGTTTTTAAGTGTTCTGGTATCCTTTTGTTGGAAGCGGGTTTTTAAGTGCTCTTGAGTCATTTCGTTGGAAGCAGGTTTTTAAGTGTTCTGGTGTCCTTTCGTTGGAAGCAGGTTTTTAAGTGCTCTGGAGTCATTTCTTTGGAAGCAAGGTTTTAAGTGCTCTGGAGTCATTTCTTTCGAAGCGGGTTTTAAAGTGCTCTGGAGTCACTTAGTTGGAAGCGGGTTTTTAAGTGCTCTGGAGTCATCTCGTTGGAAACGGGTTTTTATGTGCTCTGAGGTCATTTCGTTGGAAGAGTGTTTTTAATTGCTGTGGCATCACTTCGTTTAAAGCGGGTGTTTAAGTGCTCAGAAGTCATTTCTTTGGAAGCGGTTTTTTAAGTCTTCTGGTATCCTTTTGTTGGAAGCGGGTTTTTAAGTGTTCTGGTATCCTTTCGTTGGAAGTAAGTTTTTAAGTGCTCTGGAATCATTTCTTTGGAATCGGCTTTTTTAAGTGCTCTGGAGTCGTTTGGTTGGAAGCGGGTTTTTAAGTGTTCATGTATCCTTTCATTGGAAGCGGGTTTTTAAGTGCTCTTGAGTCATTTCATTGAAAGCGGGTTTTTAAATGTTCTGGTGTCCTTTCATTGGAAGCGGGTTTTTAAGTGCTCTGGAGTCATTTCTTTGGAAGCAGGTTTTTAAGTGCTCTGGAGTCATTTCTTTGTAAGCAAGGTTTTAAGTGCTCTGGAGTCATTTCTTTGGAAGCAGGTTTTTAAGTGTTCTGGTGTTCATTTCGTTTAAGCGGGTTTTTAAGTGCTGTGGAGTCATATCGTTTTAAGTGGGTCTTTAAGTGCTCTGGAGCCATTTCTTTGGAAGCAAAGTTTTAAGTGCTCTGGAGTCATTTCTTTCGAAGCAGGTTTTTAAGTGCTCTGGAGTAATTTCGCTGGAAGCTGGTTGTTATGTGCTCTGAGGTCATTTCGTTGGAAACAGATTATGAAGTGTTCTGGTGTCCTTTAGTTAGAAGCGGGTTTTTAAGAGCTATGGAGTCATTTTGTTGGAATCGGGTTTTTAAGTGTTCTGGTATCCTTTCGTTGGAAGTAAGTTTTTAAGTGCTCTGGAATCATTTCTTTGGAATCGCCCTTTTTAAGTGCTCTGGAGTCGTTTGGTTGGAAGCGGGTTTGTAAGTACCCTGGATTCATTTCGTTTGAAAGCGTTTTTTATGTGCTCTGAGGTCATTTTTTTGGCAGCATGTTTTTAAGTATTCTGGTGTCCTTTCTTTGGAAGCAGGTTTTTAAGAGCTCTGGAGTCATTTTGTTGGAATCGCTTTTTTAAGTGTTCTGGTATCCTTTCGTTGGAAGTAAGTTTTTAAGTGCTCTGGAATCATTTCTTTGGAATTGGCTTTTTTAAGTGCTCTGGAGTCGTTTGGTTGGAAGCGGGTTTGTAAGTACCCTGGATTCATTTTGATTGAAAGCGTTTTTTATGTGCTCTGAGGTCATTTTTTTGGCAGCGTGTTTTTAAGTATTCTGGTGTCCTTTCATTGGAAGCAGGTTTTTAAGTGCTCTGGAGTCATTTCCTTGGAAGCAGATTTGTAAGTGCTCTGGTGTCATTTCTTTGGAAGCAAGGTTTTAAGTGCTCTGGAGTCATTTCTTTGGAAGCGGGTTTTTAAATGATCTGGTGTCCTTTCGTTAGGCGGGTTTTTAAGTGCTTTGGGATCCTTTCGTTGGAAGCAGGTTTTTAAGTGCTCTGTAGTCATTTCTTTGGAAGCTGGGTTTTTTTGTGTTCTGGTGTTCTTTCGTAATAAAGCGAGTTTTTAAGTGCTCTGGAGTCATTTCCTTGGAAGTGGGTTTTTAAGTGCTCTCGAGTCATTTCCTTGGAAGTGGGTTTTTAAGTGCTCTGGAGTCGTTTGGTTGGAAGCAGGTTTTGTAAGTACCCTGGATTCATTTCTTTGGAAACAGTTTTTAAGTGTTCTGGTGTGCTTTCATTGGAAGCGGGTTTTTAAGTGCTCTGGAGTCATTTCGTTTAGGCGGGTTTTTAGTGCTCTGGAGTCATTTAGTTGGAAGCGGGTTTTTAAGTGCTCTGGAGTCATTTATTTGGAAGCAAGTTTTTAAGTGCTCTCGAGTCATTTTGTTGGAAAGCGGTTTTTAAGTGTTTTGGTGTTCATTTCGTTGGAAGCGGGTTTTTAAGTCTTCTGGTATCCTTTCGTTGGTATCAGGTTTTTAAGTGCTCTGGAGTCATTTCATTGGTAGCTGGTTTTTAGGTGCTCTGGATTCATTTCGTTGGAAGCAGGTTTTTAAGTGCTCTGGAGTCATTTCATTGAAATTGGGTTTTAGTGTTCTGGAGTCATTTTGTTGGAAAGCAGGGGTTCATGTGCTTTTAGGTCATTTCGTTGGAAGCAGGTTTTTAAGTGTTCTGGTGTCCTTTTGTTGGAAGCGGGTTTTTAAGTGCTCTGGAGTCATTTCGTTGGACGCATGTTTTTAATTGCTGTGGAGTCATTTCGTTTTAAGTGGGTTTTTAAGTGCTCTGAAGTCATTACTTTGGAAGCAAGGTTTTAAGTGCTCTGGAGTCATTTCGTTGCAAGCGGGTTTTTAAGTGTTCTGGTATCCTTTCGTTGGAAGCCGGTTTTTAAGTGTTCTGTGGTCATTTTGTTGGAAGTGGGTTCTTAAATGCTCTGGAGTCATTTCCTTGGAAGCAGGTTTTTAAGTGCTCTCGAGTCATTTCTTTGGAAGAGTGTTTTTAATTGTGTCTGGAGTCATTTCGTTTTAAGCGGGTCTTTAAGTGTTCTGGTGTCCTTTCTTTGGAAGCGGGTTTTTAAGTGCTCTGGAGTCATTTCGTTGGAAGCGGGTTTTTAAGTGTTCTGGTGTCCTTTCTTTGGAAGTGGTTTTTTAAGTTCTCTGGAGTCCTTTTGTTGGAAGCGGGTTTTTATGTGCTCTGGAGTCATTTTGTTGGAGGCGGGTTTTTAAGTGTTCTGGTATCCTTTTGTTGGAAGTGGGTTATTAAGTGCTCTGGAGTCATTTCGTTGGAAGCGGGTTTTTATGTGTTCTGGTGTCCTTTCGTTGTAAGCGGGTTTTTAAGTGCTCTGGGGTGATTTCGTTGGAAGCGGGTGTTTAAGTGCTCTGGGGTCATTTCGTTGGAAGCGGGTGTTTAAGTGCTCTGGAGTCATTTCTTTGGAAGCCGGTTTTTACGTGTTCTGGTATCCTTTCGTTGGAAGCAGGTTTTTAAGTGCTCTGAAGTCATTTCGTTGGAAGCGGGTTTTTAGTGCTCTGGAGTCATTTAGTTGGAAGCGGGTTTTTAAGTGCTCTGGAGTCATTTTGTTGGAAACGGTTTTTTAAGTGTTCTGGTGTTCTTTCGTTGGAAGCGGGTTTTTAATTGCTGTGGAGTCATTTTGTTGGAATAGGGTTTTTAAATTCTCAGGAGTCATTTTGTTGGAAGCGGGTTTTTAATTGCTCTGGAGCCATTTCGTTGGAAGCGGCTTTTTAAGTTTTCTGGAGTCATTTCGTTGGAAGTGGGTATGTAATTACTCTGGATTCATTTCTTTGGAAACATTTTTTTTATGTGCGCTGAGGTCATTTTTTTGGAAGCGGGTTTTTAAGTGTTCGGGTGTCCTTTCCTTGGATCAGGTTTTTAAGTGCTCTGGAGACATTTCGTTGGAAGCGGGTTTTTAAGTGTTCTGGTGTCCTTTAGTTGGAAGTGGGTTTTTAAGTGCTCTGGATTCATTTCCTTGGAAGCAGGTTTTTAAGTGCTCTGGAGTCATTTCTTTGGAGCGGGTTTTTAAGTGCTCTGGAGTCGTTTCGTTTAAGCGGGTTTGTAAGTACCCTGGATTCATTTCTTTGGAAACGGTTTTTATGTGCTCTGAGGTCATTTTTTGGCAGCATGTTTTTAAGTGTAATGGTGTCCTTTCTTTGGAAGCGGGTTTTTAAGTCTTCTGGTATCCTTTCTTTGGTAGCAGGTTTTTAAGTGCTCTGGAGTCATTTCATTGGTAGCTGGTTTTAGGTGCTCTGGATTCATTTCGTTTGGAAGCGGGTTTTTAAGTGCTCTTGAGTCATTTCATTGAAATT
Organism: Meriones psammophilus; assembly: GCA_036365155.1. Lineage (NCBI taxonomy): Eukaryota > Metazoa > Chordata > Mammalia > Rodentia > Muridae > Meriones > Meriones psammophilus. The sequence continues at coordinate 19,214 of JAEOAE010001393.1, forward strand.
GGGTTTTAGTGCTCTGGAGTCATTTTGTTTGGAAGCGGGTTTTACATGTGCTTTTAGGTCATTTCGTTTGAAGCAGGTTTTTAAGTGTTCTGGTGTCCTTTTGTTAAGCGGGTTTTTAAGTGCTCTGGAGTCATTTCGTTGGAAGCTGGTTTTTAAGTGTTCTGGTATCCTTTCGTTGGAAGCGGGTTTTTAAATGCTCTGGAGTCATTTCATTGGAAGTGTTTTTTTTAAATTGCTGTGGAGTCATTTCATTTTAAGCGGCTCTTTAAGTGCTCTGGAGTCATTTCGTTGGAAGTGGGTTTTTAAGTGTTCTGTTGTCCTTTCTTTGGAAGTGGGTTTCTAAGTTCTCTGGAGTCCTTTTGTTTGAAGCGGGTTTTTATGTGCTCTGGAGTCATTTTGTTGGAGGCGGGTTTTTAAGTGTTTTGGTATCCTTTTGTTGGAAGCAGGTTATTAAGTGCTCTGGAGTCATTTCGTTGGAAGCAGGTTTTAATGTGTTCTGGTGTCCTTTCGTTGTAAGCGGTTTTTTAAGTGCTCTGGGGTCATTTCGTTGGAAGCGGGTGTTTAAGTGCTCTGGAATCATTTCTTTGGAAGCCGGTTTTTAAGTGTTCTGGTATCCTTTCTTTGGAAGCAGGTTTTTAAGTGCTCTTGAGTCATTTCGTTGGAAGCAGGTTTTAGTGCTCTGGAGTCATTTAGTTGGAGCGGGTTTTTAAGTGCTCTCGAGTCATTTATTTGGAAGCAAGTTTTTAAGTGCTCTCGAGTCATTTTGTTGGAAAGCAGTTTTTAAGTGTTCTGGTGTTCTTTCGTTGGAGGCGGGTTTTTAATTGCTGTGGAGTCATTTTGTTGGAATCGGTTTTTAAATTCTCAGGAGTCATTTTGTTGGAAGCGGGTTTTTAAGTGCTCTGGAGCCATTTCGTTGGAGGCGGGTTTTTAAGTGCTCTGGAGTCATTTCGTTTGAAGTGGGTATGTAATTACTCTGGATTCATTTCTTTGGAAACGTTTTTTTTATGTGCTGAGGTCATTTTTTGGAAGCGGGTTTATAAGTGTTGGTGTCCTTTCCTTGGGCGGGTTTTTAAGTGCTATGTAGACATTTCGTTGGAAGAGGGTTTTTAAGTGTTCTGGTGTCCTTTAGTTGGAAGTGGGTTTTTAAGTGATCTGGGGTCATTTCGTTGGAGTTGGTTTTTAAGTGCTCTGGATTCATTTCCTTGAAAGCAGGTTTTTAAGTGCTCTGGAGTCATTTCTTTGGAAGCAGGTTTTTAAGTGCTCTGGATTCGTTTCGTTGGAAGCGGGTATGTAAGTACCCTTGATTCATTTCGTTGGAAATGGTTTTTATGTGCTCTGAGGTCAATTTTTTTGGCAGTGTGTTTTTAAGTGTAATGGTGTCCTTTCTTTGGAAGCGGGTTTTTAAGTCTTCTGGTATCCTATCGCTGGTAGCAGATTTTTAAGTGCTCTGGAGTCATTTCATTGGTAGCTGGTTTTAGGTGCTCTGGATTCATTTTGTTTTAGAGGCTCTTTAAGTGCTCTGGAGTCATTTCGTTGGAAACGTGTTTTTAATTGCTGTGGAGTCATTTCGTTTTAAGCGTGTTTTTAATTGCTGTGGAGTCATATCGTTTTAAGCGGGTCTTTAAGTGCTCTGGAGTCATTTCTTTGGAAGCAAACTTTTAACTGCTCTGGAGTCAGTTCATTGGAAGCGGGTTTTTAAGTATCCTGGTATCCTTTCGTTGGAAGTGGAAGCAGATTTTAGAGGCTCTGGTGTCATTTCGTTTAGGCGGGTTTTTAAGTGCTCTGTAGTCATTTCATTAGGCGGGTTTTGAGTGCTCCTGAGTCATTTCGATTGAGCGGGTTTTAAGTGCTCTGGAGTCATTTCATTGGTATTGGGTTTTTGAGTGCTCTGGAGTCATTTCGTTAGGCGGGTTTTTAAGTGCTCTGCAGTCATTTCGTTAGGCGGGTTTTGAGGGCTCTGGAGTCATTTCATTTCGGTGGAAGCAGATTTTAGAGTGCTCTGGAATCATTTCGTTGGAAGTGGGTTTTATGTGCTCTGAGGTCATTTCGTTGGAAGCGTGTTTGTAAGTTCTCTGGGATCATTTCGTTTGAAGCGGGTTTTTAAGTGCTCTGGAGTCATTTCGTTGGAAGCATTTTTGAGTGCTCTGGAGTCATTTCTTTGGAAGTGGGTTCTTAAGTGCTCTGTAGTCATTCGTTAGGCGGGTTTTTGAGTGCTCTGTAGTCATTTCGTTGGAGCGGGTTTTTACATGCTCTCGATTCATTTTCTTTGGAAGCGTGTTTTTGAGTGCTCTGTACTAATTTCGTTGGCAGCGGTTTGTTGAGTGCTCTGGAGTCATTTCTTTGGAAGTGCGTTTTTAACTGCTCTGTAGTCATTTCGTTGGAAGCAGGTTTTTGAGTGCTCTGGAGTCATTTTGTTGGAAGCAGGTTGTTGAATGCTCTGGAGTCATTTCGTTGGAAACGGGTTTTTAAGTGCTCTGGGGTCATTTCGTTGGACGCGGGTTTTTAAGTGCTCTGGAGTCATTTCGTTGGAAGGGAGTTTTAGAGTGCTATGGAATCATTTCTTTGGAAGTGCGTTTTTAAGTGCTCTGGAGTCATTTCGTTTAGGCAGCGTTTTTAAGTATTCTCCTGTCCTTTCATTGGAGGCGTGTTTTTAAGTGCTCGGGTTCATTTCGTTGGAAGCAGGTTTTTAAGTGCTCTGGAGTCATTTCATTGGAAGCGGGTTTTAGAGTGCTGTGGAGTAATTTCGTTGGAAACGGATTTTTAAGTGCTCTGGAGTCATTTCGTTGGAGGCGGAATATTAAGTGTACTAGTATCCTTTTTTTGGAAGCAGGTTTTTAAGTGCTTTGGAGTCATTTCTTTGGAAGCAATATTTTAAGTGCTCTGGAGTCATTTTGTTGGACACGGGTTTTTAAGTGTTCTGGTGTCCTTTCTTTGGAAGCGGGTTTTTAAGTGCTCTGGAGTCATTTAGTTGTAAGCGGGTTTTTAAGTGTTCTGGTATCCTTTCGTTGGAAGCGGGTTTTTAAGTGCTCTTTAGTCATTTCGTTGGAAGCGGGTTTTTAGTGCCCTGGAGTCATTTCGTTGGAAGTGGGTTTGTATGTTCTCTGGAGTCTATTCGTTGGAAGTGGGGATGTAAGTACTCTGGATTCAATTCGTTGGAAACGGTTTTTTATGTGCGCTGATGTCATTTTTTTGGAAGTGTTTTTTAAGTGTTCTGGTATCCTTTCATTGGAAGCGGGTTTTTAAGTGCTCTGGAGTCATTTTGTTGGAGCGTGTTTTTAAGTGCTCTGGTGTCATTTCGTTTAGGCGGCTTTTTAAGTGTTCTGGTGTCCTTTCGTTGGAAGTGGGTTTTTAAGTGCTCTGGGGTCATATTATTGGAAGTGGGTTTTTAAGTGCTCTGTAGTCATTTCCATTGAAGAAGGATTTTAGTACTCTGGAATCATTTCGTTGGGCGGAATTTTATGTGATCTGGTATCCTTTTGTTGGAGCGGGTTTTAGAGTGCTCTGGAGTCATTTAGTTGGAAGCAGTTTTTAAGTGCTCTCAAGGAAATTCGTTAGGCGGGTTTTTAAGTGCTCTGCAGTCATTTCGTTGGAAGCGGGTTTTGAGCTCTCTGGAGTCATTTTCTGGAAGCTGTTTTTTAAGCGCTCTGGAGTCATTTCGTTGGAGGTGGGTTTTTAAGTGTTCTAGTATCCTGTATTTTGAAGCGGATTTATAAGTGCTCTGGAATCATTTCGTTGGAAGCAGATTTTTAAGTGCTCTTGAGTCATTTCGTTGGAAGCGGTATTTTAAGTGCTCTGGAGTCATTTCGTTTGGGGGCGGGTTTTTCGTGCTGTTTATTCATTTCGTTGGAAGGGGGTTTTTAAGTACTCCTGAGTAATTTTGTTTGAAGCAGGTTTTTAAATGTTCTGGTGTCCATTCGTTGGAAGCAGAGTTTAAGTGCTCTAGGGTCATTTCGTTGGAAGCAGGTTTTTAAATGCTCTGGAGTCATTTCGTTGGAAGCGGTTTTTTAAGTTCTCTTGAGTCATTTCCTTGGAAGCGGGTTTTTAAGTGCAGTGGAATCCTTTCGTTGGAAGCACGTTTTTAAGTGCTCTGGAGTCCTTTCGTTGGAAGGGCTTTTTTTTGTGCACTGAGGACATTTTGTTGGAACTTGGAATTTAAGTACTCTGGAGTCATTTCGTTGGAAGTGGGTTTTAAGTGCTCTGGAGTCATTTCGTAGGAAGCGGGTTTTTAATTGCTCTGGAGTCATTTCATTGGAAGCGGTTTTTGAATGCTCTGGAGTCATTTCGTTGGAAGCTTGTTTTTAAGTGCTCTGGAGTCATTTCGTTGGAAGGGGGTTTTTATGTTCACTGAGGACATTTTGTTGGAACTGGTATTTTAAGTACTCTGGAGTCATTTCGTTGGATGTGGGATTTAGAGTGCTCTGGAGTCATTTTTTGGAAGCGGGTCTTTAAGTGCTCAGGAGTCATTTCTTTGGAAGCGGTTTTTAAGTGCTCTGGATTCATTTTGTTGGGCGTGTTTTTAAGTCTCTGAGTCGCCGTTGAAGCGGGGTTTTAAATGTTCTGGTGTCCTTTCGTTGGAAGCAGGGTTTAAGTGCTCTAGGGTCGTTTCGTTGGAAGCAGGTTTTTAAATGCTCTGTAGTCAATTTTTGGAAGCGGGTTTTTAAGTGCTCTGGATTCATTTCATTAGGCGGGTTTTTATGTGCTCTGGAGTCATTTCGTTGGGCGGGTTTTTAAGTGCTGTGGAATCCTTTCGTTTGGAAGCACGTTTGTAAGTGCTCTGGAGTCCTTTCGTTGGAATGGCTTTTTTTTTGTGCACTGAGGACATTTTGTTGTAACTTGGAATTTAAGTACTCTGGAGTCATTTCGTTGGAAGTGAGTTTTAAGTGCTCTGGAGTCATTTCGTTGGGCGTGTTTTTAAGTGCTCTGGAGTCATTTCGTTGGAAGCGGGTTTTAAATTGCTCTGGAGTCATTTTGTTGGAAGCTTGTTTTAGAGTGCTCTGGAATCATTTCTTTGGAAGCGGGTTTTTATGTGCATTGAGGACATTTCGTTGGAACTGGGTTTTTAAGTGCTTGGGCTCATTTCGTTGGAAGCGGGTTTTTAAGTGCTCTGTAGTCATTTCATTGGAAGCGGGTTTTTGAGTGCTCTGGAGTCATTTCGGTGGAAGCGGGTTTTTAAGTGCTCTGGAGTCATTTCGTTGGAAGCGTGTTTTTACGTGCACTCAGTACATTTCATTGGAACTGGGTTTTTAAGTGCTCTGGAGTCATTTCCTTGGAAGCGGGTTTTTGAGTGCTCTGGGCTCATTTCGTTGGAAGCGGGTTTTTAAGTGCTCTGTAGTCATTTCGTTGGAAGCAGGTGGTTGAGTGCTCTGGAATCATTTCGTTGGAAGCGGGTTTTTATGTGCACTGAGGACATTTCTTTGGAACTGGGTTTTTAAGTGCTCTGGGCTCATTTCGTTGGAAGCGGGTTTTTAAGTGCTCTGTAGTCATTTCATTGGAAGCGGGTTTTTAAGTGCTCTGGAGTCATTTCGTTGGAAGCGGGTTTTTAAGTGCTCTGGAGTCATTTCTTTGGAAGCAGGTTTTTAAGTTCTCTGGAGTCATTTCGTTGGAAGCTGGTGGTTGAGTGCTCTGGAGTCATTTCGTTGGAAGCGGGTTTTTACGTGCTCTGGATTCATTTTGTTGGAAGCGTATTTTTAAGTTCTCCTGAGTCATTTCATTGAAGCGGGGTTTTAAATGTTCTGGTGTCCTTTCGGTGGAAGCAGGGTTTAAGTGCTCTAGGGTCGTTTCGTTGGAAGCAGGTTTTTAAATGCTCTGTAGTCAATTTTTGGAAGCGGGTTTTTAAGTGCTCTGGAGTCATTTCGTTGGAAGCAGGGTTTTTAAATGTTCTGGTGTCCTTTCGTTGGAATCGGGGTTTAAGTGCTCTAGGGTCGTTTCCTTGGAAGTAGGTTTTTAAATGCTCTGTAGTCAATTTGTTGGAAGCGGGTTTTTAAGTGCTCTGGAGTCATTTCGTTGGAGGCGGGTCTTTAAGTGCTCTGGGATATTTTAGTTGGAAGCGGGTTTTTAAGTGCTGTGGAGTCCTTGCGTTGGAAGCGGATTTTTTAATGCTCTGGCTCATTTTCCTGGAAGCAGTATTTTAAGTGCTCTGGCTCATTTCTTTGGAAGCAGGTTTTTAAGTGCTCTGGAGTCATTTCAATTGAAGCGGTATTTGGAGTGCTCTGGAGTCATTTCGTTGGAAGCGAGTTTTTAAGTGCTCTGGGCTCATTTCTTTGGAAGCGGGTTTTTAAGTGCTCTGTAGCCATTTCATTGGAAGTGGGTTTTTGAGTGCTCTGGAGTCATTTCATTGGAAGCAGATTATTGAGTGCTCTGGAGTCATTTCGTTGGAAGCGGGTTTTTAAGTGCTCTGGAATCATTTTGTTGGAAGCATATTTTAAAATGTTCTGGAATCATTTCGTTGGAAGCGGGATTTTATGTGCACTGAGGACATTTCTTTGGAACTGTGTTTCTAAGTGCTCTGGGCTCATTTCGTTGGAAGCAGGTTTTTAAGTGCTCTGGAATCATTTCGTTAGGCGGGTTTTTAAGTGCTCTGTAGTCATTTCATTGGAAGCGGGTTTTGAGTGCTCTGGAGTCATTTCGTTGGAGCGGGTTTTTAAGTGCTCTGGATTCAATTCGTTGGAAGGCGGTTTTAGAGTGCTCTGGACTCATTTCGTTGGAAGCGGGTTTTTAAGTGCTCTGGAGTCATTTCGTTGGAAGCAGGTTTTTAAGTGCTCTAGAGTCATTTCATTGGAAGCGTGTTTTTGAATACTCTGGAGTCATTTCGTTGGAAGTGGGTTTTTGAGTGCTCAGGAGTTATTTCGTTGGAAGGGGTTTTTAAGTGCTCTGGAGTCATTTCTTTGGAGCGGGTTTTTAAGTGCTCTGGAGTCATTTCTTTGGGCGGGTTTTTAAGTACTCTGGAGTCATTTCGATTTGGAAGTGGTTTTTAATTGCTCTGGAGTCATTTCAATTGAAGCAGGTTTTGAGTGCTCTGGAGTCATTTCGTTGGAACTGGGTTTTTAAGTGCTCTGGGCTCATTTCGTTTTAGGCGAGTTTTTAAGTGCTCTGGGCTCATTTCGTTGGAAGCCGGTTTTTGAGGGCTCTGGAGTCATTTCATTGGAAGCGGATTTTTGAGTGCTCTGGAGTCATTTCGATGGAAGCGGGGTTTTATGTGCTCTGACGTCATTTCGTTGGAAGAGGTTCTTTAAGTGCTCTGGGATCATTTAGTTGGAAGCGGGTTTTTAAGTGCTGTCGAGTCCTTTCGTTGGGCGGATTTTTAAGTGCTCTGGCTCATTTCGTTTGGGCGGCATTTTAAGTGATCTGGCTCATTTCGTTGGAAGCGGGTTTTTAAGTGCTCTGGGCTCATTTCGTTGGAGTGGGTTTTTAAGTGCTCTGTAGTCATTTCATTGGAAGCAGGTTCTTGAGTACTCTGGAGTCATTTCTTTGGAAGTGGGTTTTTGAGTGCTGTGGAGTCATTTCGATGGAAGCAGGGTTTTAAATGTTCTGGTGTCCTTTCGTTGGAAGCAGGGTTTAAGTGCTCTAGGGTCATTTCCTTGAAAGAAGGGTTTTAAATGCTCTGTAGTCAATTTGTTGGAAGCGGGTTTGTAAGTGCTTTGGAGTCATTTCGTTGGAAGCGGGTTTTTAAGTGCTCTGGAGTCATTTCGTTGGAAGCGGATTTTAGAGTGCTCTGGAATCATTTCGGTGGAAGCGGGTTTTTAAGTTCTGTGGAGTCCTTTCATTGGAAGCGGATTTTTAAGTTCTCTGGAGTCATTTGGTTGGAAGCGGGTTTTTATGTGCACTGAGAATATTTCGTTGGAACTGAGTTTTTAAGTGCTCTGGCGTCATTTTGTTGGAAGCCGTTTTTAGAGTTCTCTGGAGTCATTTTGTTGGAAGCAGGTTTTATAGTGCTCTGGATTCATTTAGTTGGAAGCGGGTTTTTATGTGCTCTGAGGTCATTTCGTTGGAAGCGGGTTTTAAAGTGCTCTGGAGTTATTTCGTTAGAAGCGTTTTTTTAAGTGCTCTGGAGTCATTTCATTGGAAGGGGGTTTTTATGTGCTCTGGGCTCATTTCGTTGGAGTGGGTTTTTAAGTGCTCTGTAGTCATTTCATTGGAAGCAGGTTCTTGAGTACTCTGGAGTCATTTCTTTGGAAGTGGGTTTTTGAGTGCTGTGGAGTCATTTCGTTGGAAGCAGGGTTTTAAATGTTCTGGTGTCCTTTCGTTGGAAGCAGGGTTTAAGTGCTCTAGGGTCATTTCCTTGAAAGAAGGGTTTTAAATGCTCTGTAGTCAATTTGTTGGAAGCGGGTTTGTAAGTGCTTTGGAGTCATTTCGTTGGAAGCGGGTTTTTAAGTGCTCTGGAGTCATTTCGTTGGAAGCGGATTTTAGAGTGCTCTGGAATCATTTCGGTGGAAGCGGGTTTTTAAGTTCTGTGGAGTCCTTTCGTTGGAAGCGGATTTTTAAGTTCTCTGGAGTCATTTGGTTGGAAGCGGGTTTTTATGTGCACTGAGAATATTTCGTTGGAACTGAGTTTTTAAGTGCTCTGGCGTCATTTTGTTGGAAGCCGTTTTTAGAGTTCTCTGGAGTCATTTTGTTGGAAGCAGGTTTTATAGTGCTCTGGATTCATTTAGTTGGAAGCAGGTTTTTATGTGCTCTGAGGTCATTTCGTTGGAAGCGGGTTTTAAAGTGCTCTGGAGTTATTTCGTTAGAAGCGTTTTTAAGTGCTCTGGAGTCATTTCATTGGAAGGGGTTTTATGTGCACTGAGGACATTTTGTTGGAACTGGGCTTTTAAGTACTCTGGGTGATTTCGTTGGAGCGGGTTTTAGAGTGCTCTCGAGTCATTTTGTTGGTAGCGGGTTTTTAAGTACTCTGGAGTCATTTCGTTGGAAGCGTGTTTTTAAGTGCTCTGGCTCATTTAGTTGGAGCGGGTTTTTAAGGGCTCTGTAGTCATTTCATTGGAAGCGGGTTCTTGAGTGCTCTGGAGTAATTTCTTTGGAAGTGGGTTTTTATGTGCACTGAGGACATTTCGTTGGAACTGGGTTTTTAAGTGCTCTGGAGTCATTTCGTTGGAAGCTGGTTTTTAAGTACTATGGAGTCATTTTGTTGGAAGCTTGTTTTAGAGTGCTCTGGAATCATTTCAAAGGAAAGGGGTTTTATGTGCACTGAGGACATTTCATTGGACCTGGGTTTTTAAGTGCTCTGGAGTCATTTTGTTGGAAGCGGGTTTTTAAGTGCTCTGGATTCATTTCGTTGGAGCGGGTTTTTAAGTGCTCTGGAGTCATTTCGTTGGAAGCGGGTTTTTAATTGCTCTGGAGTCATTTCATTGGAAGCGGGTTTTTTGCTCTGGAGTCATTTCATTGGAAGCATGTTTTTAAGTGCTCTGGAGTCATTTGTTGGAATCATGTTTTTAAGTGCTCTGGAGTCATTTCGTTGGAAGGGGTTTTTATGTTCACTGAGGACATTTTGTTTGGGGTTTTAAGTGCTCTGGATTCATTTGTTAGCGGGTTTTTAAGTGCTCTGGAGTCATTTCGTTGGAAGTGGGTTTTAAGTGCTCTGGATTCATTTTGTTGGAAGCGGGTTTTTAAGTGCTCTGGATGTCATTTCGTTGGAAGCGGGTTTTTAAGTGCTCTGTTGTCATTTTGTTGGAAGCGGGTTTTTAAGTGCTCTGGAATCATTTTGTTGGAGTCATTTCGTTAGCGGGTTTTTAAGTGCTCTGATGTCATTTCGTTTAGGCGGGTTTTAAGTGCTCTGGAGTCATTTCGTTGGAAGCGGGTTTTTAAGTGCTCTGGAGTCATTTCTTTGGAGGCGGGTTTTTAAGTGCTCTGGAGGTCATTTCGTTGGAGGCGGGTTTTTAAGTGCTCTGGAGTCATTTCGTTGGAAGCGGGTTTTTAAGTGCTCTGGAGTCATTTCGTTGGAAGCGGGTTTTAAGTGCTCTGGAGTCATTTCGTTGGAAGCGGTTTTTAAGTGCTCTGGAGTCATTTTGTTGGAAGCTGGGTTTTTAAGTGCTCTGGAGTCATTTTGTTGGAAGCGGGTTTTTAAGTGCTCTGGAGTCATTTCTTTGGAAGCGGGTTTTTAAGTGCTCTGGAGTCATTTAGTTGGAAGCATTTTTTTAAGTGCTCTAGGTCATTTCATTGGAAGCGGGTTTTAAGTGCTCTGGAGTCATTTCGTTGGAACTGGGTTTTTAAGTGCTCTGGGTCATTTCGTTGGAAGCGGGTTTTTAAGTGCTCTGGAGGTCATTTCGTTGGAAGCGGTTTTTAAGTGCTCTGGAGTCATTTTGTTGGAAGCGGGTTTTTTTTAAGTGCTCTGGCGGTTTTCATTTAGTTGGAGGCGGGTTTTTAAGTGCTCTGGAGTCATTTCGTTGGAAGCGGGTTTTTAAGTGCTCTGGAGTCATTTCGTTGGAAGCGGGTTTTTAAGTGCTCTGGAGTCATTTCGTTGGAAGCGGTTTTTTAAGTGCTCTGGAGTCATTTCGTTGGAAGCGGGTTTTTAAGTGCTCTGGAGTCATTTCGTTGGAAGCGGGTTTTTAAGTGCTCTGGAGTCATTTCGTTGGAGCGGGTTTTTAAGTGCTCTGGAGTCATTTCTTTGGAGTGGGTTTTTAAGTGCTCTGGAGTCATTTCGTTGGAAGCAGGTTTTTAAGTGCTCTGGAGTCATTTCGTTGGAAGCAGGTTTTTAAGTGCTCTGGAGTCATTTCGTTGGAAGCGGGTTTTAAATGCTCTGGAGTCATTTCGTTGGAAGCGGGTTTTTAAGTGCTCTGGGTCATTTCGTTGAAAGCGGGTTTTTAAGTGCTCTGGGTCATTTTGTTGGAAGCGGGTTTTTAAGTGCTCTGGAGTCATTTCATTGGAAGCGGGTTTTTAAGTGCTCTGGAGTCATTTCGTTCGGGTTTTTAAGTGCTCTGGAGTCATTTCGTTGGGCGGGTTTTTAAGTGCTCTGGAGTCATTTCGTTGGAAGCGGGTTTTTAAGTGCTCTGGAGTCATTTTGTTGGAAGCGGGTTTTTAAGTGCTCTGGAGTCATTTCGTTGGAAGCGGGTTTTTAAGTGCTCTGGAGTCATTTCGTTGGAAGCGGGTTTTTAAGTGCTCTGGAGTCATTTATTTGGAAGCGGGTTTTTAAGTGCTCTGGAGTCATTTCGTTGGAAGCGGGTTTTTAAGTGCTCTGGAGTCATTTTGTTGGAAGCGGTTTTTAAGTGCTCTGGAGTCATTTTGTTAGGCGGGTTTTTAAGTGCTCTGTTGTCATTTTGTTGGAAGCGGGTTTTTAAGTGCTCTGGAGTCATTTTGTTGGAAGCGGGTTTTTAAGTGCTCTGGAGTCATTTCGTTGGAAGCGGGTTTTTAAGTGCTCTGGGTCATTTTTTTGGAAGCGGGTTTTTAAGTGCTCTGGAGTCATTTCGTTGGAAGCGGGTTTTAAGTGCTCTGGAGTCATTTTGTTGGAAGCGGTTTTTAAGTGCTCTGGAGTCATTTCGTTGGAAGCGGTTTTTAAGTGCTCTGGGCTCATTTCTTTGGAAGCGGTTTTTAAGTGCTCTGGAGTCATTTCATTGGAAGCGGGTTTTTAAGTGCTCTGGGTCATTTGTTGGAAGCGGGTTTTTAAGTGCTCTGGAGTCATTTCGTTGGAAGCGGGTTTTTAAGTGCTCTGGAGTCATTTCGTTGGGCGGGTTTTTAAGTGCTCTGGAGTCATTTCGTTGGAAGCGGGTTTTAAGTGCTCTGGAGTCATTTCGTTGGAAGCGGGTTTTTAAGTGCTCTGGAGTCATTTCGTTGGAAGCGGGTTTTTAAGTGCTCTGGAGTCATTTTCTTTGGAAGCGGGTTTTTAAGTGCTCTGAGGTCATTTTGTTGGAAGCGGTTTTTTAAGTGCTCTGGAGTCATTTCGTTGGAAGCGGGTTTTTAAGTGCTCTGGAGTCATTTCGTTGGAAGCGGGTTTTTAAGTGCTCTGGTGTCATTTCGTTTGGAAGCGGTTTTTAAGTGCTCTGGGTCATTTCGTTGGAAGCGGGTTTTTAAGTGCTCTGGAGTCATTTTGTTGGAAGCGGGTTTTTAAGTGCTCTGGAGTCATTTCGTTGGAAGCGGGTTTTAAGTGCTCTGGAGTCATTTCGTTTGGGCGGGTTTTTAAGTGCTCTGGAGTCATTTCGTTGGAAGCGGGTTTTTAAGTGCTCTGGAGTCATTTCGTTGGAAGCGGGTTTTTAAGTGCTCTGGAGTCATTTGTTTGGAAGCGGGTTTTTAAGTGCTCTGGGTCATTTCGTTTGGAACTGGGTTTTTAAGTGCTCTGAGTCATTTCGTTGGAAGCGGTTTTTAAGTGCTCTGGAGTCATTTCGTTGGAAGCGGGTTTTAAGTGCTCTGGAGTCATTTTGTTTGGAAGCGGGTTTTTAAGTGCTCTGAGGTCATTTCGTTGGAAGCGGGTTTTTAAGTGCTCTGGAGTCATTTCTTTGGAAGCGGGTTTTTAAGTGCTCTGGAGTCATTTCGTTGGAAGCGGGTTTTTAAGTGCTCTGGAGGTCATTTCGTTAAGTTTGGAACTGGGTTTTTAAGTGCTCTGGAGTCATTTTGTTGGAGCGGGTTTTAAGTGCTCTTTCATTTGTTGGAACTGGTTTTTAAGTGCTCTGGAGTCATTTCGTTGGAAGCGGGTTTTTAAGTGCTCTGGAGTCATTTCGTTGGAAGCGGGTTTTTAAGTGCTCTGGAGTCATTTCATTGGAAGGGGTTTTAAGTGCTCTGAGGTCATTTTGTTGGAACTGGGTTTTTAAGTGCTCTGGAGTCATTTTTGGAACTGGGTTTTTAAGTGCTCTGGAGTCATTTTCATTGGAAGCGGGTTTTTAAGTGCTCTGGAGTCATTTCGTTGGAAGCGGGTTTTTAAGTGCTCTGGAGTCATTTCGTTGGAAGCGGGTTTTTAAGTGCTCTGAGGTCATTTGTTGGAAGCGGGTTTTTAAGTGCTCTGAGGTCATTTCGTTGGAAGCGGGTTTTTAAGTGCTCTGGAGTCATTTAAGTTGGAAGCGGGTTTTTAAGTGCTCTGGAGTCATTTAGTTGGAAGCGGGTTTTTAAGTGCTCTGGACTCATTTCGTTGGAAGCGGTTTTTAAGTGCTCTGGAGGTCATTTCATTGGAGCGGGTTTTTAAGTGCTCTGGAGTCATTTCGTTGGAAGCGGGTTTTTATGTGCTCTGAGGACATTTCATTGGAACTGGGTTTTTAAGTGCTCTGGAGTCATTTCGTTGGAAGCTGGGTTTTTAAGTGCTCTGGAGTCATTTTCGTTGGAAGCGGGGTTTTAAGTGCTCTGTTGTCATTTGTTGGAAGCGGGTTTTTAAGTGCTCTGGGATCATTTGTTGGAAGCGGGTTTTTAAGTGCTCTGGGTCATTTTTGGAACTGGGTTTTTAAGTGCTCTGGAGTCATTTTGTTGGAAGCGAGGTCATTTTTTTAAGTGCTCTGGGTCATTTCGTTGGAAGCGGGTTTTTAAGTGCTCTGGAGTCATTTCGTTGGAAGCGGGTTTTTAAGTGCTCTGGAGTCATTTCGTTGGAAGCGGGTTTTTAAGTGCTCTGGAGTCATTTGGAAGCAGGTTGGAAGCGGCTCATTTTTTAAGTGCTCTGGAGTCATTTCGTTGGAAGCGGGTTTTTAAGTGCTCTGGAGTCATTTCGTTGGAAGCGGTTTTTAAGTTTCTTTTCCTTGCAGGTTTTTAAGTGCTCTGTAGTCATTTCTTTGGAGCGGGTTTTTAAGTGCTCTGGAGTCATTTCATTGGAAGGGGTTTTTAAGTGCTCTGAGGTCATTTTGTTGGAAGCGGGTTTTTAAGTGCTCTGGAGTCATTTCGTTGGAAGCGGGTTTTTAAGTGCTCTGGAGTCATTTCGTTGGAAGCGGGTTTTTAAGTGCTCTGGATTCATTTCGTTGGAAGCGGTTTTTAAGTGCTCTGGAGTCATTTTCGTTGGAAGCGGGTTTTTAAGTGCTCTGGAGTCATTTCATTGGAGCGGGTTTTTAAGTACTCTGGAGTCATTTCTTTGGAAGCGGGTTTTTAAGTGCTCTGGATTCATTTGTTGGGCGGGTTTTTAAGTGCTCTGGAGTCATTTGTTGGAAGCGGGTTTTTAAGTGCTCTGGAGTCATTTTGTTGGAGGCGGGTTTTTAAGTGCTCTGGTGTCATTTCCGGGTTTTTGGAAGCGGGTTTTTAAGTGCTCTAGGGTCATTTCCTTGGAAGCGGGTTTTTAAGTGCTCTGTAGTCATTTTGTTGGAAGCGGGTTTTAAGTGCTCTGGAGTCATTTCGTTAGGCGGGTTTTTTAAGTGCTCTGGAGTCATTTCGTTGGAAGCGCGGGTTTTTTAAGTGTTCTGGTGTCATTTCGTTGGAAGCGGGTTTTTAAGTGCTCTGGGGTCATTTCGTTGAATGGCGGGTTTTTTAAGTGCTCTGTAGTCATTTTGTTGGAAGCGGGTTTTAAGTGCTCTGAGTCATTTCGTTGGAAGCGGGTTTTTAAGTGCTCTGGAGTCATTTCGTTGGAAGCGGGTTTTTAGAGTGCTCTGGAGTCATTTCGTTAGGCGGGTTTTTAAGTTCTCTGGAGTCATTTCGTTGGAAGCGGGTTTTTAAGTTCTCTGGAGTCATTTGGTTGGAAGCGGGTTTTTAAGTGCTCTGAGTCATTTCGTTGGAACGGGTTTTTTAAGTGCTCTGGAGTCATTTCGTTGGAAGCGGGTTTTCAGTGCTCTGGAGTCATTTTGTTGGAAGCGGGTTTTTAGTGCTCTGGAGTCATTTAGTTGGAAGCGGGTTTTTAAGTGCTCTGGGGTCATTTCGTTGGAAGCAGGGTTTTTAAGTTCTCTGGAGTCATTTCGTTTAGCGCGTTTTTAAGTGCTCTGGGTCATTTAGTTTGGAAGCGGGTTTTTAAGTGCTCTGAGGTCATTTTGTTGGAAGCGGGTTTTTAAGTGCTCTGGAGTCATTTCGTTGGAAGCGGGTTTTTAAGTGCTCTGGAGTCATTTAGTTGGAAGCGGGTTTTTAAGTGCTCTGGAGTCATTTCGTTGGAAGTGGGTTTTAAGTTCTCTGGAGTCATTTTGTTGGAAGCAGGTTTTAAGTTCTCTGGAGTCATTTGGTTGGAAGCGGGTTTTTATGTGCACTGAGGACATTTCGTTGGAACTGGGTTTTTAAGTGCTCTGGAGTCATTTCGTTGGAAGCGGTTTTTAAGTGCTCTGGAGTCATTTTGTTGGAAGCGGGTTTTTAAGTGCTCTGGAGTCATTTCAGTTGGAAGCGGGTTTTATGTGCTCTGGCTCATTTGAGTTGGAACTGGGTTTTTAAGTGCTCTGGAGTCATTTCGTTGGAAGCAGGTTTTTAAGTGCTCTGGAGTCATTTTGTTGGAAGCGGGTTTTAAGTGCTCTGAGGTCATTTCATTAGGCGGGTTTTAAGTGCTCTGGAGTAATTGAGTTGGGCGGTTTTTAAGTGCTCTGAGGTCATTTCTTTGGAAGCGGGTTTTTAAGTGCTCTGGGTCATTTCGTTGGAAGCGGGTTTTTAAGTGCTCTGGAGTCATTTTGTTGGAAGTGGGTTTTAAGTGCTCTGGAGTCATTTCGTTGGAAGGGGTTTTTATGTGCTCTGAGGACATTTCGTTGGACCTGGGTTTTTAAGTGCTCTGGAGTCATTTCGTTGGAAGGGGTTTTTAAGTGCTCTGGAGGACATTTTGTTGGAACTGGGTTTTTAAGTGCTCTGAGGTCATTTCGTTGGAGGCGGGTTTTTAAGTGCTCTGGAGTCATTTCGTTTGGAACCTGGGTTTTTAAGTGCTCTGTTGTCATTTTTGTTGGAAGCGGGACATTTTTAAGTGCTCTGGAAGTCATTTTGTTGGGCGGGTTTTTAAGTGCTCTGAGGACATTTTGTTGGAACTGGGTTTTTAAGTGCTCTGGGTCATTCGTTGGAAGCGGGTTTTTAAGTGCTCTGATGTCATTTCGTTGGAAGCGGGTTTTTAAGTGCTCTGGAGTCATTTCGTTTTAGGCGGGTTTTTAAGTGCTCTGTCAGTCGGGTTTTTAAGTGTTGGAAGCGGGTTTTTTTTAAGTGCTCTGGCTCATTTTGTTAGGCGGGTTTTTAAGTGCTCTGGCTCATTTTTTTGGAAGCGGGTTTTTAAGTGCTCTGGGCTCATTTCTTTGGAAGCAGGTTTTTAAGTGCTCTGGGTCATTTCATTGGAAGGGGTTTTTAAGTGCTCTGAGAGTCATTTTGTTGGAACTGGGTTTTAAGTGCTCTGAGGTCATTTCGTTGGAAGCGGGTTTTTAAGTGCTCTGGAGTCATTTCGTTGGAAGCGGGTTTTTTAAGTGGAGTCATTTCGTTAGGCGGTTTTTATGTGCTCTGGATTCTTTTAGATTTGGAAGCAAGTTTTTAAGTGCTCTGAGTCATTTCGTTGGGCGGGTTTTTTAAGTGCTCTGTAGTTATTTCATTGGAAGCGGGTTCTTTAAGTACTCTGGAGTCATTTCTTTGGAAGCAGGTTTTTTCGTGCTCTGGATTCTTTTTCGTTAGGCGGGTTTTTAAGTGCTCTGGAGTCATTTCATTGGAGGCGGGTTTTTAAGTGCTGTGGAGTCATTTCGTTGGGCGGGGTTTTTAAATGTTCTGGTGTTATTTCGTTGGAAGCGGGGTTTAAGTGCTCTGGGTCATTTCCTTGAAAGAAGGTTTTTAAATGCTCTGTAGTCAATTTGTTGGAGCGGGTTTTTAAGTGCTCTGGAGTCATTTCGTTGGAAGCGGGTTTTTGAGTGCTGTGGAGTCATTTCGTTGGAAGCGGGGTTTTTAAATGTTCTGGTGTCCTTTCGTTGGAAGCGGGGTTTAAGTGCTCTAGGGTCATTTCCTTGAATGAAGGTTTTTAAATGCTCTGTAGTCAATTTGTTGGAGCGGGTTTTAAGTGCTTTGGAGTCATTTCGTTTAGGCGGGTTTTTCAGTGCTCTGGAGTCATTTCGTTGGAAGCGGATTTTAGAGTGCTCTGGAATCATTTCGTTGGAGCGGGTTTTAAGTTCTGTGGAGTCCTTTCGTTGGAAGCAGATTTTTTAAGTTCTCTGGAGTCATTTGGTTGGAGCGGGTTTTTATGTGCACTGACTATATTTCGTTGGAACTGAGTTTTTAAGTGCTCTGGCGTCATTTCGTTGGAAGCCGTTTTTAGAGTTCTCTGGAGTCATTTTGTTGGAAGCAGGTTTTATAGTGCTCTGGATTCATTTAGTTAAGCGGGTTTTTATGTGCTCTGAGGTCATTTCGTTAGAAGTGGGTTTTAAAGTGCTCTGGGTTATTTCTTTAGAAGCGTTTTTTAAGTGCTCTGGAGTCATTTCATTGGAAGGGGTTTTTATGTGCACTGAGGACATTTTGTAGGAACTGGGCTTTTAAGTACTCTGGGTGATATCGTTGGAAGGCGGGTTTTAGAGTGCTCTCGATTCATTTCGTTGGTAGCGGGTTTTTAAGTGCTCTGGAGTCATTTTGTTGGAAGCTGGTTTTTAAGTACTATGGAGTCATTTTGTTGGAAGCTTGTTTTAGAGTGCTCTGGAATCATTTCAAAGGAAAAGGGGTTTTATGTGCACTGAGGACATTTCATTGGACCTGGGTTTTTAAGTGCTCTGGAGTCATTTAGTTAGGCGGGTTTTTAAGTGCTCTGGAGTCATTTAGTTGGAAGGGGTTTTTAAGTGCTCTGGGTCATTTGTTGGAACGGGTTTTTAAGTGCTCTGGGTCATTTCGTTGGAAGCGGGTTTTAAGTGCTCTGGAGTCATTTCGTTGGAAGCGGGTTTTTTAAGTGCTCTGGAGTCATTTGTTGGAGCGGGTTTTTAAGTGCTCTGGAGTCATTTGGAAGCGGGTTTTGTGCTCTGGGTTTTAAGTGCTCTGAGCTCATTTCGTTGGAAGCGGGTTTTAAGTACTCTGGAGTCATTTCGTTGGAAGTGGGTTTTAAGTGCTCTGGAGTCATTTCATTTTGGGCGGGTTTTAAGTGCTCTGGGTCATTTCATTGGAAGGGGGTTTTTAAGTGCTCTGAGGACATTTCGTTGGGAGCGGGTTTTAAGTGCTCTGGAGTCATTTCATTGGAAGCGGGTTTTTAAGTTGGAGTCATTTTGTTGGAAGCTTGTTTTAAGTGCTCTGGATTCATTTCGTTGGCGGGTTTTTATGTGCTCTGAGGTCATTTTGTTGGACCTGGGTTTTAAGTGCTCTGAGTCATTTCGTTGGAAGCGGGTTTTTAAGTGCTCTAAGGTCATTTGTTGGAAGCGGGTTTTTAAGTGCTCTGGAGTCATTTCGTTGGAAGCGGGTTTTAAGTGCTCTGGAGGTCATTTTGTTGGAACTGGGTTTTTAAGTGCTCTGGAGTCATTTCGTCATTGGAAGCAGGTTTTTAAGTGCTTAGGCGTTTGAAAAGGTTTTTAAGTGCTCTGGGATCATTTTTTGGAAGCGGGTTTTTAAGTGCTCTGTTGTCATTTTGTTGGAGCGGTTTTTAAGTGCTCTGAGGTCATTTTGTTGGAAGCGGGTTTTAAGTGCTCTGATCATTTAGTTGGTCATTTGCTTGGTCAACTGGGTTTTTAAGTGCTCTGGGTCATTTCGTTGGAAGCAGGTTTTTAAGTGCTCTGGATGTCATTTCGTTGGAAGCGGGTTTTTAAGTGCTCTGGGGTCATTTCGTTGGAAGTGGGTTTTAAGTGCTCTGGAGTCATTTCGTTGGGAAGCAGGTTTTTAAGTTCTCTGGAGTCATTTCGTTGGAAGCGGGTTTTTAAGTGCTCTGAGTCATTTCGTTGGAAAGCGGGTTTTTAAGTGCTCTGGGTCATTTTGTTGGAACTGGTTTTTAAGTGCTCTGGAGTCATTTCGTTGGAAGCGGGTTTTAAGTGCTCTGGAGTCATTTTGTTGGAAGCGGGTTTTTAAGTGCTCTGGAGTCATTTCGTTTTGGAAGCGGGTTTTTAAGTGCTCTGGAGTCATTTCGTTGGAAGCGGGTTTTTAAGTGCTCTGGAGTCATTTTTTGGAAGCGGGTTTTAAGTGCTCTGGAGTCATTTCGTTGGAAGCGGGTTTTTAAGTGCTCTGGAGTCATTTCATTGGAAGCGGGTTTTTAAGTGCTCTGAGTCATTTCTTTGGAAGCGGGTTTTTAAGTGCTCTGGAGTCATTTCGTTGGAAGCGGTTTTTAAGTGCTCTGGAGTCATTTGTTTGAAGCGGGTTTTTAAGTGCTCTGGAGTCATTTTGTTGGAAGCGGGTTTTTAAGTGCTCTGGAGTCATTTCGTTGGAGCGGGGTTTTAAGTGCTCTGGAGTCATTTCGTTGGAAGCGGGTTTTTAAGTGCTCTGGGGTCATTTCGTTGGAACTGGGTTTTTAAGTGCTCTGGAGTCATTTCGTTGGAAGCGGGTTTTAAGTGCTCTGGAGTCATTTCTTTGGAAGCGGTTTTTTTGTGCTCTGATGTCATTTTCGTTGGAAGCGGTTTTTTAAGTGCTCTGGAGTCATTTCGTTAGGCGGGTTTTTAAGTGCTCTGGAGTCATTTCGTTGGAAGCGGGTTTTTAAGTGCTCTGGCTCATTTAGATTGGAAGGGGGTTTTTAAGTGCTCTGGAGTCATTTCGTTGGAAGCGGGTTTTTTAAGTGCTCTGGAGTCATTTCGTTGGGCGGGTTTTTAAGTGCTCTGGAGTCATTTTTGGAAGCGGGTTTTTAAGTACTCTGAGGTCATTTTGTTGGAAGCGGGTTTTAAGTGCTCTGGAGTCATTTCGTTGGAAGCGGGTTTTAAGTGCTCTGGAGTCATTTTGTTGGAAGCGGGTTTTTAAGTGCTCTGGAGTCATTTCGTTGGAAGCGGGTTTTAAGTGCTCTGGAGTCATTTTCGTTGGAGCGGGTTTTTAAGTGCTCTGGAGTCATTTCATTGGAGGCGGGTTTTTAAGTGCTCTGGAGTCATTTTGTTGGAAGCGGGTTTTTAAGTGCTCTGGAGTCATTTCGTTGGAGCCAGGTTTTTAAGTGCTCTGGAGTCATTTGTTGGAAGCGGGGTTTTAAGTGCTCTGGAGTCATTTCGTTGGAAGCGGGTTTTTAAGTGCTCTGGAGTCATTTATTTGGAAGGGTTTTTAAGTGCTCTGAGGTCATTTTGTTGGAAGGCGGTTTTTAAGTGCTCTGAGGTCATTTTTGTTGGAACTGGGTTTTTAAGTGCTCTGGAGTCATTTCGTTGGAAGCGGGTTTTAAGTGCTCTGGAGTCATTTCATTGGAAGCGGGTTTTTAAGTGCTCTGGAGGTCATTTAGTTTAGGCGGGTTTTTAAGTGCTCTGGAGTCATTTCGTTTAGGCGGGTTTTTAAGTGCTCTGATGTCATTTCGTTGGAAGCGGGTTTTTAAGTGCTCTGGGATCATTTTTGTTGGAAGAGGGTTTTTAAGTGCTCTGGAGTCATTTTAGTTGGCGGGTTTTTAAGTGCTCTGGGTCATTTCGTTGGAAGCGGGTTTTTAAGTGCTCTGGAGTCATTTCGTTGGAAGCGGGTTTTTAAGTGCTCTGGGTCATTTTAGTTGGAAGCGGTTTTTAAGTGCTCTGGGGTCATTTCTTTGGAAGCGGTTTTTTAAGTGCTCTGTAGTCATTTCTTTTGGAAGCGGGTTTTTAAGTGCTCTGGAGTCATTTTGTTGGAAGGCGGGTTTTTAAGTGCTCTGGAGTCATTTTGTTGGAAGCGGGTTTTTAAGTGCTCTGGAGTCATTTCGTTGGAGCGGGTTTTTAAGTGCTCTGGATTCATTTTTCGTTTGGAAGCGGGTTTTTAAGTGCTCTGGGTCATTTCGTTGGAAGCGGGTTTTTAAGTGCTCTGTAGTCATTTTGTTGGAAAGGGTTTTTAAGTGCTCTGGAGTCATTTGTTGGAAGCGGGTTTTAAGTGCTCTGGGGTCATTTTCGTTGGAGCGGGTTTTAAGTGCTCTGTAGTCATTTCGTTGGAAGCGGGTTTTTAAGTGCTCTGGAGTCATTTCGTTGGAAGCGGGTTTTTAAGTGCACTGAGGTCATTTTGTTGGAACTGGGTTTTTAAGTGCTCTAGGTCATTTCGTTGGAAGCGGGTTTTTAAGTGCTCTGTAGTCATTTTGTTGGAAGCGGGTTTTAAGTGCTCTGGAGTCATTTCGTTGGAAGCGGGTTTTAAGTGCTCTGGAGTCATTTCGTTGGAAGCGGGTTTTTAAGTGCTCTGGAGTCATTTGTTGGAAGCGGGTTTTTAAGTGCTCTGGAGTCATTTCGTTGGAAGCAGGGTTTTAAGTTCTCTGAGGTCATTTCGTTGGAAGCGGGTTTTTAAGTGCTCTGGAGTCATTTTTTGGAGCGGGTTTTTAAGTGCTCTGGAGTCATTTCGTTTGGAAGCGGGTTTTTAAGTGCTCTGGAGTCATTTAGTTGGAAGCGGGTTTTTAAGTGCTCTGGAGTCATTTTGTTGGTTTTAAGCAGATTCATTTTTAAGCGGGTTTTGCTCTGAGGTCATTTCGTTTAGAAGTGGGTTTTTAAGTGCTCTGGGTCATTTTTTGGAAGCGGGTTTTTAAGTGCTCTGGAGTCATTTCATTGGAACTGGGTTTTTAAGTGCTCTGGGTCATTTCGTTGGAAGCTGGGTTTTTAAGTGCTCTGGGTCATTTCGTTGGAAGCGGGTTTTTAAGTGCTCTGGAGTCATTTGTTGGAAGCGGGTTTTTAAGTGCTCTGGAGTCATTTCTTTGGAGCGGGTTTTTAAGTGCTCTGGCTCATTTTGTTGGAACTGGGTTTTTAAGTGCTCTGGCTCATTTCGTTGGAAGTGGGTTTTTTGCTCTGGACTCATTTCATTTGGAGCGGGTTTTAAGTGCTCTGGAAGTCATTTCATTGGAAGTGGGTTTTAAGTGCTCTGGAGTCATTTCTTTGGAGCGGGTTTTTAAGTGCTCTGGAGTCATTTAGTTGGAAGCGGGTTTTTAAGTGCTCTGGAGTCATTTTGTTGGAAGGGGTTTTAAGTGCTCTGGAGTCATTTTGTTGGAACGCTTCATTTTTAAGTGCTCTGGGTCATTTCATTTGACCTGGGTTTTTAAGTGCTCTGGGTCATTTAGTTGGAGCGGGTTTTTAAGTGCTCTGGAGTCATTTCGTTGGAAGCGGGTTTTTAAGTGCTCTGGAGTCATTTTGTTGGAAGGGGTTTTTAAGTGCTCTGAGGTCATTTTGTTGGAGGCGGGTTTTTAAGTGCTCTGGAGTCATTTGAGGACATTTTGAAGCGGGTTTTAAGTGCTCTGGGTCATTTTTGTTGGAAGCGGTTTTTAAGTGCTCTGATGTCATTTTGTTGAAGCGGGTTTTTGTGCTCTGGGATCATTTCGTTGGAGGCGGGGTTTTAAGTGCTGTGGAGTCCTTTCGTTGGAAGCGGATTTTTAAGTGCTCTGGCTCATTTCGTTGGGCGGTAGTTTTTAAGTGCTCTGGCTCATTTCGTTGGAAGCAGGTTTTTAAGTGCTCTGGGCTCATTTCTTTGGACGGGTTTTAAGTGCTTTGTAGTCATTTCATTGGAAGGGGTTTTTATGTGCACTGAGGACATTTTGTTGGAACTGGGCTTTTAAGTACTATGGAGTCATATCGTTGGAAGCAGGTTTTAGAGTGCTCTCGAGTCATTTCGTTGAAGCGGTTTTTATGTGCTCTGGATTCTTTTTAGTTGGGCGAGTTTTTAAGTGCTCTGAGTCATTTCGTTGGGGCGGGTTTTTAAGTGCTCTGTAGTTATTTCATTGGGCGGGTTCTTGAGTACTCTGGAGTCATTTCTTTATGGAAGCAGGTATTCGTGCTCTGGATTCTTTTCGTTAGAGCGGGTTTTTAAGTGCTCTGGAGTCATTTCATTGGCGGGTTTTTAAGTGCTCTGGAGTCATTTCGTTAGGCGGGGTTTTTAAGTGTTCTGGTGTCCTTTCGTTGGAAGCGGGTTTTAAGTGCTCTGGGTCATTTCCTTGAAGAAAGGTTTTTAAATGCTCTGTAGTCATTTTGTTGGAAGCGGGTTTTTAAGTGCTCTGGAGTCATTTCGTTGGAAGCGGGTTTTTAAGTGCTCTGGGGTCATTTCGTTGGAAGCGGGGTTTTAAATGTTCTGGTGTCCTTTCGTTGGAAGCGGGTTTTTAAGTGCTCTGAGGTCATTTAGGTTGAATGCGGTTTTTTAAATGCTCTGTAGTCAATTTGTTGGGAGCGGGTTTTTAAGTGCTCTGGAGTCATTTCGTTGGAAGCGGTTTTTAAGTGCTCTGGGTCATTTCATTGGAAGCGGGTTTTAAGTGCTCTGGGTCATTTTGTTGGAGCGGTTTTTAGTGCTCTGGAGTCATTTCGTTGGAAGCAGGTTTTTAAGTTCTCTGGAGTCATTTGGTTGGAAGCGATTTTTTAAGTGCTCTGGAGTCATTTAGTTTGGAAGCGGGTTTTTTGTTCTCTGAGTCATTTTTTAAGTGCTCTGGCGTCATTTTGTTGGCGGGTTTTTAGTTCTCTGATGTCATTTCGTTGGAGCAGGTTTTAAGTGCTCTGGATTCATTTAGTTGGAAGCGGGTTTTTAAGTGCTCTGGAGTCATTTGTTGGAAGTGGGTTTTTAAGTGCTCTGGATTCATTTTAGTTTAGGCGTTTTTTTTAAGTGCTCTGAGTCATTTCGTTGGAAGTGGGTTTTAAAGTGCTCTGGGTCATTTCTTTGGAACTGGGTTTTTAAGTGCTCTGGAGTCATTTCATTGGAAGGGTTTTTAAGTGCTCTGAGGACATTTTGTTGGAACTGGGTTTTTAAGTACTCTGGAGTCATTTCGTTGGAAGCGGGTTTTTAAGTGCTCTGAGTCATTTTGTTGGAAGCGGGTTTTTAAGTGCTCTGGAGTCATTTCGTTGGAAGCTGGTTTTTAAGTGCTCTGGAGTCATTTTGTTGGGCGGTTTTTAAGTGCTCTGGAGTCATTTCATTGGAAGGGGGTTTTAAGTGCTCTGAGGACATTTCATTGGAAGCTGGTTTTTAAGTGCTCTGGAGTCATTTCGTTGGAAGCGGGTTTTTAAGTGCTCTGGAGTCATTTCGTTGGAGCGCGTTTTTTAAGTGCTCTGGAGTCCTTTTTTGTTGGAAGCGGGGTTTTTAAGTGCACTGAGGTCATTTTGTTGGAACGGGTTTTTAAGTGCTCTGGAGTCATTCGTTGGAAGCGGTTTTTAAGTGCTCTGGGTCATTTCGTTTAGGCGGGTTTTTAAGTGCTCTGGAGTCATTTCGTTAAGCGGGTTTTTTAAGTGCTCTGGGTCATTTCGTTGGAGGCGGGTTTTTAAGTTCTCTGGAGTCATTAGGTTGGAAGCGGGTTTTAAGTGCTCTGGGCTCATTTTGTTGGAGCTGGTTTTTAAGTGCTCTGGAGTCATTTCGTTGGAAGCGGGTTTTAAGTGCTCTGGAGTCATTTTGTTGGAAGCGGTTTTTAAGTGCTCTGGATTCATTTCGTTTGGAACGGGTTTTTTGTGCTCTGAGGTCATTTTGTTGGAAGCTGGTTTTTAAGTGCTCTGGAGTCATTTTGTTGGAAGCGGGTTTTTAAGTGCTCTGGAGTCATTTCGTTGGAAAGGGGTTTTTATGTGCTCTGAGGTCATTTCGTTGGACCTGGGTTTTTAAGTGCTCTGGAGTCATTTCGTTGGAAAGCGGGTTTTTAAGTGCTCTGAGTCATTTCGTTGGAAGCGGGTTTTTAAGTGCTCTGGAGTCATTTTGTTGGAAGCGGGTTTTTAAGTGCTCTGGCTCATTTTGTTGGAAGCGGTTTTTAAGTGCTCTGGGTCATTTCATTTGAAGCGGTTTTTAAGTGCTCTGAGGTCATTTTCGTTGGAAGCGGGTTTTTAAGTGCTCTGTTGTCATTTGTTGGAAGCGGGTTTTTAAGTGCTCTGGAGTCATTTCGTTGGAAGTGGGTTTTTTGTGCTCTGAGGACATTTTTTTGGAACTGGGTTTTTAAGTGCTCTGGAGTCATTTCGTTGGAAGCGGGTTTTTTAAGTGCTCTGGAGTCATTTCGTTGGAAGCGGGTTTTTAAGTGCTCTGGGATCATTTCGTTTGGAGCGGGTTTTTAAGTGCTCTGGAGTCATTTCTTTAGGCGGGTTTTAAGTGCTCTGGAGTCATTTCGTTGGGCGGGTTTTTAAGTGCTCTGGAGTCATTTCTTTGGAACGGTTTTTAAGTGCTCTGTAGTCATTCATTGGAAGGGTTTTTAAGTGCACTCTGAGGACATTTTGTTGGAACTGGGTTTTTAAGTGCTCTGGAGTCATTTCGTTGAAAGCGGGTTTTTAAGTGCTCTGGAGTCATTTCGTTGGAAGCGGGTTTTTAAGTGCTCTGGATTCATTTTGTTTGGAAGCGAGTTTTTAAGTGCTCTGGAGTCATTTCGTTGGAAGCGGGTTTTTAAGTGCTCTGGAGTCATTTTTTGGGCGGGTTTTAAGTGCTCTGCAGTCATTTCTTTGGAAGCGGGTTTTAAGTGCTCTGGATTCATTTCGTTGGAAGCGGGTTTTTAAGTGCTCTGGAGTCATTTTTGGAAGCGGGTTTTTAAGTGCTCTGGAGTCATTTCGTTAGGCGGGTTTTTAAATTCTCTGGTGTCATTTCGTTGGAAGCAGGTTTTAAGTGCTCTGTCATTTCATTTCATTTTTAAATGCTCTGTAGTCAATTTGTTGGAAGCGGGTTTTTAAGTGCTCTGGAGTCATTTCGTTGGAAGCGGGTTTTTCAGTGCTCTGGAGTCATTTCGTTGGAAGCGGGTTTTTAAGTGCTCTGGAATCATTTCGTTGGAAGCGGGTTTTAAGTTCTCTGGAGTCCTTTCGTTGGAAGCAGATTTTTAAGTTCTCTGGAGTCATTTGGTTGGAAGCGGGTTTTATGTGCACTGACTATATTTCGTTGGAACTGAGTTTTTAAGTGCTCTGGCGTCATTTCGTTGGAAGCGGGTTTTAGAGTTCTCTGGAGTCATTTTGTTGGAAGCAGGTTTTATAGTGCTCTGGATTCATTTAGTTGGCGGGTTTTTATGTGCTCTGAGGTCATTTCGTTGGAAGTGGGTTTTAAAGTGCTCTGGAGTTATTTCTTTGGAAGCGCGTTTTTAAGTGCTCTGGAGTCATTTCATTGGAAGGGGTTTTTATGTGCACTGAGGACATTTTGTTGGAACTGGGCTTTTAAGTACTCTGGAGTCATTCGTTGGAAGCGGGTTTTAGAGTGCTCTCGATTCATTTCGTTGGTAGCGGGTTTTTAAGTGCTCTGGAGTCATTTGTTGGAAGCTGGTTTTTAAGTACTCTGGAGTCATTTTGTTGGAAGCTTGTTTTAGAGTGCTCTGGAATCATTTGTTGGAAAGCGGGTTTTTATGTGCTCTGAGGACATTTCATTGGACCTGGGTTTTTAAGTGCTCTGGAGTCATTTCGTTGGAAGCGGGTTTTTAAGTGCTCTGGAGTTATTTAGTTTGGAAGCGGGTTTTTAAGTGCTCTGGAGTCATTTCATTGGAAGGGGTTTTTAAGTGCTCTGGAGTCATTTTGTTTGGAAGCAGGTTTTTAAGTGCTCTGGGTCATTTCGTTGGAGGCGGGTTTTTAAGTGCTCTGTAGTCATTTCATTGGGCTGGGTTTTTAAGTGCTCTTGGGGTCATTTAGTTGGAAGCGGGTTTTTAAGTGCTCTGGCTCATTTTTCGTTGGAAACAGGTTTTTAAGTGCTCTGGCTCATTTAGTTGGAAGCGGGTTTTTAAGTGCTCTGGAGTCATTTTTGTTGGAAGCGGGTTTTTAAGTGCTCTGGAGTCATTTCGTTGGAAGCGGTTTTTAAGTGCTCTGTAGTCATTTCATTGGAAGTGGGTTTTTAAGTGCTCTGAGGTCATTTCGTTGGAACTGGTTTTTAAGTGCTCTGGAGGTCATTTCGTTGGAACTGGGTTTTTAAGTGCTCTGGAGTCATTTCGTTTGGAAGCGGGTTTTTAAGTGCTCTGGAGTCATTTTGTTGGACCTGGGTTTTTTAGTGCTCTGGTGTCATTTTGGAAGCGGGGTTTTTAAGTGCTCTGAGGTCATTTCATTGGACCTGGGTTTTTAAGTGCTCTGTAGTCATTTCGTTGGAAGCGGGTTTTTAAGTGCTCTGGAGTCATTTTGTTGGAAGCGGGTTTTTAAGTACTCTGGAGTCATTTCGTTGGAGGCGGGTTTTTAAGTGCTCTGGAGTCATTTCGTTGGAAGCGGGTTTTTAAGTGCTCTGGAGTCATTTTGTTTGGAAGCGGTTTTTAAGTGCTCTGGAGTCATTTCGTTGGAAGCGGGTTTTTAAGTGCTCTGGAGGTCATTTCGTTGGAACTGGGTTTTTATGTGCTCTGGGACATTTCATTTGGAACGGGTTTTTAAGTGCTCTGGAGTCATTTTGTTGGAAGCGGGTTTTTAAGTGCTCTGGATTCATTTCTTTGGAACGGGTTTTTAAGTGCTCTGGAGTCATTTCGTTGGAAGCGGGTTTTTAAGTGCTCTGTTGTCATTTTGTTGGAAGCGGGTTTTTAAGTGCTCTGGAATCATTTTGTTGGAAGCGGGTTTTTGTGCTCTGAGGTCATTTTGTTGGAGCGGGTTTTTAAGTGCTCTGGGTCATTTCGTTGGAAGCGGGTTTTTAAGTGCTCTGGGTCATTTAGTTGGGCGGGTTTTTAAGTGCTCTGGAGTCATTTCGTTGGAAGCGGGTTTTAAGTGCTCTGGAGTCATTATTTGGACGGGTTTTAAGTGCTCTGGAGTCATTTCGTTGGAAGCGGGTTTTAAGTGCTCTGGGTCATTTCGTTGGAACGGGTTTTTAAGTGCTCTGTAGTCATTTCGTTGGAAGTGGGTTTTTGAGTGCTCTGGAGTCATTTCGTTGGAAGCAGGTTTTTTGTGCTCTGAGGACATTTCGTTGGAACTGGGTTTTTAAGTGCTCTGGAGTCATTTCGTTGGAAGCGGTTTTTAAGTGCTCTGGAGTCATTTTGTTGGAAGCGGGTTTTTAAGTGCTCTGGAATCATTTCTTTGGAAAGGGGTTTTAGTGCACTGAGGACATTTCGTTGGACCTGGGTTTTTAAGTGCTCTGGAGTCATTTCGTTGGAAGCGGTTTTTAAGTGCTCTGGAGTCATTTCGTTGAAAAGCGGGTTTTTAAGTGCTCTGGAGTCATTTCATTTGGAAGCGGGTTTTAAGTGCTCTGGAGTCATTTTGTTGGAAGCGGGTTTTAAGTTCTCTGGAGTCATTTCGTTGGAAGCAGATTTTTAAGTTCTCTGGAGTCATTTCGTTGGAAGCGGGTTTTTATGTGCACTGAGTCATTTTGTTGGAACTGGGTTTTAAGTGCTCTGGAGTCATTTTGTTGGAAGCAGGTTTTAGAGTGCTCTGGAGTCATTTTGTTGGAAGCTGGGTTTTAAGTGCTCTGGATTCATTTCGTTTGGGCGGGTTTTTAAGTGCTCTGATGTCATTTCGTTGGGCGGGTTTTTAAGTGCTCTGGAGTCATTTCGTAGAAGCGGGTTTTTAAGTGCTCTGGAGTCATTTCATTGGAAGGGGTTTTTATGTGCTCTGAGGTCATTTTGTTGGAACTGGGGTTTTAAGTACTCTGGGTCATTTCGTTGGAAGCAGGTTTTTAAGTGCTCTCTAGTCATTTTCGTTTGAAGCGGGTTTTAAGTGCTCTGGAGTCATTTTGTTGGAAGCGGGTTTTTAAGTGCTCTGGAGTCATTTTGTTGGAGGCGGGTTTTAAGTGCTCTGTTGTCATTTTCGTTGGAAGCGGGTTTTAGAGTGCTCTGGAGTCATTTTGTTGAGCGGGTTTTTAAGTGCTCTGATGTCATTTCGTTTGGAAGCGGGTTTTTAAGTGCTCTGGGATCATTTCGTTGGAAGGCGGGTTTTAAGTGCTCTGGAGTCATTTCGTTGGAAGCGGGTTTTTAAGTGCTCTGAGTCATTTCATTTTGGCGGGGTTTTAAGTGCTCTGGAGTCATTTTCGTTGGAAGCGGGTTTTTAAGTGCTCTGGAGTCATTTCTTTGGAAGCGGGTTTTTAAGTGCTCTGTAGTCATTTCGTTGGAAGGGGTTTTTAAGTGCTCTGGGGTCATTTTGTTGGAACTGGGTTTTTAAGTGCTCTGGAGTCATTTTCGTTGGAAGCGGGTTTTAAGTGCTCTGGAGTCATTTTGTTGGAAGCGGGTTTTTAAGTGCTCTGGAGTCATTTCGTTGGAAGCGGGTTTTAAGTGCTCTGGAGTCATTTCGTTGGAAGCGGGTTTTTAAGTGCTCTGTAGTCATTTCGTTGGAAGCGGGTTTTAAGTGCTCTGGAGTCATTTCATTGGAAGCGGGTTTTTGTGCTCTGGATTGAAGTTGGAAGCGGGTTTTTAAGTGCTCTGGAGTCATTTGTTGGAAGCGGGTTTTTAAAGTGCTCTGGAGTCATTTTAGTTGGAAGCGGGTTTTTAAGTGCTCTGGAGTCATTTCGTTTGGAAGCGGGTTTTTAAGTGCTCTGGTTTCATTTTGTTGGAAGCGGGTTTTTAAGTGCTCTGGAGTTATTTCGTTGGAAGGGTTTTAAGTGCTCTGGAGTCATTTCGTTGGAAGCGGGTTTTAAGTGCTCTGGAGTCATTTTTTGGAGCGGGTTTTTAAGTGCTCTGGAGTCATTTCGTTTGAAAGCGGGTTTTTTAAGTGCTCTGGAGTCATTAGGTTGGAAGCGGGTTTTTAAGTGCTCTGGGTCATTTCGTTGGAAGCGGGTTTTTTAAGTGCTCTGTCAGTCATTTCGGTTTTTGGAAGCGGTTTTTAAGTGCTCTGGAGTCATTTTGTTGGAAGCGGGTTTTTAAGTGCTCTGGAGTCATTTCGTTGGAAGCGGGTTTTAAGTGCTCTGGAGTCATTTTGTTGGAAGCGGGTTTTTAAGTGCTCTGGAGTCATTTGTTGGAAGCGGGTTTTTAAGTGCTCTGGAGTCATTTCGATTTGGAAGGTTTTTAAGTGCTCTGGAGTCATTTCGTTGGAGGCGGGTTTTTAAGTGCTCTGGAGTCATTTCGTTGGAGGCGGGTTTTTATGTGCTCTGAGGTCATTTCGTTGGAAACGGGTTTTAAGTGCTCTGGAGTCATTTTGTTGGAAGCGGGTTTTTAAGTGCTCTGGAGTCATTTCATTGGAAGCGGTTTTTAAGTGCTCTGGAGTCATTTAGTTGGAGCGGGTTTTTAAGTGCTCTGGAGTCATTTTGTTGGAAGCGGGTTTTTAAGTGCTCTGGAGTCATTTCTTTGGAAGCGGGTTTTTAAGTGCTCTGGAGGTCATTTCGTTGGAAGCGGGTTTTTAAGTGCTCTGGAGTCATTTTGTTGGAAGCGGGTTTTAAGTGCTCTGGAGTCATTTCGTTGGAAGCGGGTTTTTAAGTGCTCTGAGGTCATTTAGTTGGAAGCGGGTTTTAAGTGCTCTGGAGTCATTTCGTTGGAAGCGGGTTTTTAAGTGCTCTGGGAGTCATTTCGTTGGAAGCGGTTTTTAAGTGCTCTGGAGTCATTTCATTGGAAGGGGGTTTTAAGTGCTCTGAGGTCATTTTGTTGGAAGCGGGTTTTTAAGTGCTCTGAGGTCATTTCGTTGGAAGCGGGGTTTTAAGTGCTCTGGAGTCATTTTTTGGAAGCGGGTTTTAAGTGCTCTGGAGTCATTTCGTTGGAGGCAGGTTTTTAAGTGCTCTGGAGTCATTTGTTGGAAGCGGGTTTTTATGTGCTCTGAGGTCATTTCTTTGGAACTGGGTTTTTAAGTGCTCTGGAGTCATTTTGTTGGAAGCGGGTTTTTAAGTGCTCTGGAGTCATTTCGTTGGAAGCGGGTTTTTAAGTGCTCTAAGGTCATTTCATTGGAAGCGGGTTTTTAAGTGCTCTGTAGTCATTTTGTTGGAAGCAGGTTTTTAAGTGCTCTGGAGTCATTTCGTTGGAAGCGGGTTTTTAAGTGCTCTGGAGTCATTTAGTTGGAAGCGGGTTTTTAAGTGCTCTGGAGTCATTTCTTTAGGCGGGTTTTTAAGTGCTCTGTAGTCATTTCGTTGGAAGCAGGTTTTTGAGTGCTCTGGAGTCATTTCGTTGGAGGCGGGTTTTTCGTGCTCTGGAGTCATTTCGTTGGAACTGGGTTTTTAAGTGCTCTGAGTCATTTCTTGGGCGGGTTTTTAAGTGCTCTGGGCTCATTTCGTTGGAAGCGTGTTTTTAAGTGCTCTGTAGTCATTTCGTTGGAAGCGGTTTTTTGAGTGCTCTGGAATCATTTCGTTGGAAGCGGGTTTTTAAGTGCTCTGAGGTCATTTCTTTGGAAGCGGGGTTTTTAAGTGCTCTGGGCTCATTTCGTTGGGGCGGGTTTTTAAGTGCTCTGTAGTCATTTCATTGGAAGCGGGTTTTTGAGTGCTCTGGAGTCATTTTGTTGGAAGCGGGTTTTAAGTGCTCTGGAGTCATTTCATTGGTATTGGGTTTTTAAGTGCTCTGGAGTCATTTCGTTTAGGCGGGTTTTTAAGTGCTCTGCAGTCATTTCGTTGGGCGGGTTTTTAAGTGCTCTGGAGTCATTTCATTTCTGTGGAAGCAGATTTTAGAGTGCTCTGGAATCATTTCGTTGGAAGCGGGTTTTTATGTGCTCTGAGGTCATTTCTTTGGAAGCGGGTTTTTAAGTTCTCTGGAGTCATTTCGTTTGAAGCGGGTTTTTAAGTGCTCTGGAGTCATTTCGTTGGAAGCATTTTTAAGTGCTCTGGAGTCATTTCTTTGGAAGTGGGTTTTTAAGTGCTCTGTAGTCATTTCGTTGGAAGCGGGTTTTAAGTGCTCTGGAGTCATTTCGTTGGAAGCGGGTTTTTAAATGCTCTGGAGTCATTTTGTTGGAAGCGGGTTTTTAAGTGCTCTGTAGTCATTTCGTTGGTAGCGGGTTTTTAAGTGCTCTGGAGTCATTTCTTTGGAAGCGGGTTTTTAAGTGCTCTGTAGTCATTTCGTTGGAGGCGGGTTTTAAGTGCTCTGAGTCATTTTTGTTGGAAGCGGGTTTTTAAGTGCTCTGGAGTCATTTGGTTGGAAGCGGGTTTTTAAGTGCTCTGGAGTCATTTCGTTGGAAGCGGGTTTTTAAGTGCTCTGGAGTCATTTCGTTGGAAGGAGGTTTTTAAGTGCTCTGGAGTCATTTCTTTGGAATTGGGTTTTTAAGTGCTCTGGAGTCATTTAGTTGGAAGCGGGTTTTTAAGTGCTCTCCAGTCATTTCATTGGAAGCGGGTTTTTAAGTGCTCTGGAGTCATTTCATTTGGAAGCAGGTTTTTAAGTGCTCTGGAGTCATTTCATTGGAAGTGGGTTTTTAGAGTGCTCTGGAGTCATTTCGTTGAAGCGGTTTTTTAAGTGCTCTGGAGTCATTTCGTTGGAAGCGGGTTTTTAAGTGCTCTAGGTCATTTCATTTTGTTGGAAGCGGGTTTTTAAGTGCTCTGGAGTCATTTCTTTGGAAGCAAGGTTTTAAGTGCTCTGGAGTCATTTTGTTGGAAGCGGGTTTTTAAGTGCTCTGGTGTCATTTCTTTGGAAGCGGGTTTTTAAGTGCTCTGGTGTCATTTAGTTGGAAGCGGGTTTTTAAGTGCTCTGGTAGTCATTTATTTTGGGCGGGTTTTAAGTGCTCTTAGTCATTTCGTTGGAAGCGGGTTTTTAAGTGCTCTGGAGTCATTTCGTTGGAAGCGGGTTTTTATGTTCTCTGGAGTCATTTTGTTTGGGTTTTAAGTGCTCTGGAGTCATTTCATTGGAAGCGGGTTTTAAGTGCTCTGGATTCATTTTTTGGAAGGCGTTTTTTAAGTGCTCTGGAGTCATTTTTTGGAAGCGGGTTTTTAAGTGCTCTGGAGTCATTTCTTTGGAAGCGGGTTTTTAAGTGCTCTGGTCATTTCATTGGGCGGCGGTTTTTAAGTGTTCTGGTGTCATTTCGTTGGAAGTGGTTTTTTAAGTGCTCTGGGGTCATTTTTATTGGAAGTGGGTTTTTAAGTGCTCTGGAGTCATTTCATTGGAAGAAGGGTTTTTAGTGCTCTGGAGTCATTTCGTTGGAAGGCGGGTTTTTTAAGTGATCTGGTATCCTTTCTTTGGAAGCGGTTTTTAAGTGCTCTGGAGTCATTTAGTTGGCGGGTTTTTAAGTGCTCTCAAGTCATTTCTTTGGAAGCAAGGTTTTTAAGTGCTCTGCAGTCATTTCGTTGGAAGCGGGTTTTTAAGTGCTCTGGAGTCATTTCTTTGGAAGTGGGTTTTTAAGTGCTCTGGAGTCATTTCATGGGTTTTTAAGTGTTCTGTATCCTTTAGTTTGAAGCGGTTTTTAAGTGCTCTAGTATCATTTTTTGGAAGCGGGTTTTTAAGTGCTCTGGAGTCATTTCGTTGGAAGCGGGTTTTTAAGTGCTCTGGAGTCATTTCGTTGGAGCGGGTTTTTAAGTGCTCTTTGTCATTTCTTTGGAAGCGGGTTTTTAAGTGCTCTGGTGTCATTTTGTTTGGAAGCGGGTTTTTAAGTGTTCTGGTAGTCATTTTGTTGGAAGCGGGTTTTTAAGTGCTCTGTAGTCATTTCGTTGGAAGCGGGTTTTTAAGTGCTCTGGTTTCATTTTTTTGGAAGCGGGTTTTAAGTGCTCTGGTAGTCATTTTCTTTGAAAGCGGTTTTTAAGTGCTCTGGAGTCATTTTGTTGGAAGCGGGTTTTTTAAGTGCTCTGGAGTCATTTCTTTGGGCCGGTTTTTAAGTGCTCTGGAGTCATTTTGTTGGAAGCGGGTTTTTAAGTGCTCTGGTGTCATTTTGTTGGAAGTGGGTTTTTAAGTGCTCTGGTGTCATTTCGTTGGAAGTGGGTTTTTAAGTGCTCTGGTGTCATTCGTTGGAAGTGGGTTTTTAAGTGCTCTGTAGTCATTTTGTTGGAAGCAGGTTTTTAAGTGCTCTGGAGTCATTTCGTTGGAAGCGGTTTTTAAGTGCTCTGGTATCATTTCGTTGGAAGCAGGGTTTTTAAGTGCTCTGGAGTCATTTAGTTGGAAGGCGGGTTTTTAAGTGCTCTGGAGTCATTTGGTTGGAAGCGGGTTTTTAAGTGCTCTGGAGTCATTTCGTTGGAAGGCGGGTTTTTAAGCTCTCTGGAGTCATTTATTTGGAAGCTGTTTTTTAAGTGCTCTGGAATCATTTCGTTGGAAGGTGGGTTTTTAAGTGTTCTGTATCCTTATTTTGAAGTGGATTTTTAAGTGCTCTGGAATCATTTCATTGGAAGGCGGATTTTTAAGTGCTCTGGAATCATTTCGTTGGAAGCGGGTTTTAAGTGCTCTGGAGCTCATTTCTTTGGAACTGGGTTTTTAAGTGCTCTGGGCTCATTTTGTTGGAAGCGGGTTTTTAAGTTTTCTAAGTCATTTCATGGAAGCGGGTTTTTTCGTTGGAGCGGGTTTTAAGTGCTCTGGAGTCATTTCTTTGGAAGCAGGTTTTTAGTTCTCTGGAGTCATTTCGTTTGAAGCGGGTTTTTAAGTGCTCTGGAGTCATTTCGTTGGAAGCGGGTTTTTAAGTGCTCTGGAGTCATTTCTTTGGAAGCAGGTTTTTAAGTGCTCTGTAGTCATTTCGTTGGAAGCTGGTGGTTTAAGTGCTCTGGAGTCATTTCGTTGGAAGCGGGTTTTTACGTGCTCTGGATTCATTTTGTTGGAAGCGTGTTTTTAAGTTCTCCTGAGTCATTTCATTGAAGCGGGGTTTTAAATGTTCTGGTGTCCTTTCGTTGGAAGCAGGGTTTAAGTGCTCTAGAGTCGTTTCGTTGGAAGCAGGTTTTAAATGCTCTGTAGTCATTTTTTTAAGCGGGTTTTAAGTGCTCTGGAGTCATTTCGTTGGAAGCGGGTTTTTATGTGCTCTGGTGTCATTTCGTTGGAAGCGGGTTTTTAAGTGCTCTGTAGTCATTTCATTGGGCGGGTTTTAAGTGCTCTGAGTCATTTCGGTTGGAAGCGGGTTTTAAGTGCTCTGGAGTCATTTCATTGGTATTGGGTTTTTGAGTGCTCTGGAGTCATTTCGTTTGAAGGCGGGTTTTAAGTGCTCTGCAGTCATTTCGTTGGAAGCGGGTTTTTGAGGGCTCTGGAGTCATTTCATTTCTGTGGAAGCAGATTTTAGAGTGCTCTGGAATCATTTCGTTGGAAGTGGGTTTTTATGTGCTCTGAGGTCATTTCGTTGGAAGCGTGTTTGTAAGTTCTCTGGGATCATTTCGTTTGAAGCGGGTTTTTAAGTGCTCTGGAGTCATTTCGTTGGAAGCATTTTTGAGTGCTCTGGAGTCATTTCTTTGGAAGTGGGTTCTTAAATGCTCTGTAGTCATTTCGTTGGAAGCGGGTTGTTGAGTGCTCTGGAGTCATTTCGTTGGAAGCGGGTTTTACATGCTGTCGATTCATTTTGTTAAGCGCGTTTTTGAGGGCTCTGTAGTCATTTCGTTGGGCGGGTTGTTGAGTGCTCTGGAGTCATTTCTTTGGAAGTGCGTTTTTAACTGCTCTGTAGTCATTTCGTTGGAAGCGGGTTTTTGAGTGCTCTGGAGTCATTTTGTTGGAAGCGGGTTGTTGAATGCTCTGGAGTCATTTCGTTGGAAGCGGGTTTTTAAGTGCTCTGGGGTCATTTCGTTGGAAGCGGGTTTTTAAGTGCTCTGGAGTCATTTCGTTGGAAGGGAGTTTTAGAGTGCTCTGGAATCATTTCTTTGGAAGTGCGTTTTTAAGTGCTCTGGAGTCATTTCGTTGGAAGCGCGTTTTTAAGTATTCTCCTGTCCTTTCATTGGAGGCGTGTTTTTAAGTGCTCTGGGTTCATTTCGATTTGGAAGCAGGTTTTTTAAGTGCTCTGGAGTCATTTCATTGGAAGTGGGTTTTAGAGTGCTGTGGAGTAATTTCGTTTGAAGCGGTTTTTTAAGTGCTCTGGAGTCATTTCGTTGGGGCGGATTATTAAGTGTACTAGTATCCTTTTGTTGGAAGCGGGTTTTTAAGTGCTTTGGAGTCATTTCTTTGGAAGCAAGGTTTTAAGTGCTCTGGAGTCATTTTGTTGGGCAGCTTGGGTTTTTAAGTGTTCTGGTGTCCTTTCTTTGGAAGCGGGTTTTTAAGTGCTCTGGTGTCAATTAGTTGTAAGCGGGTTTTTAAGTGTTCTGGTATCCTTTCGTTGGAAGCGGGTTTTTAAGTGCTCTTTAGTCATTTCGTTGGAAGCGGGTTTTTAGTGCTCTGGAGTCATTTCGTTGGAAGTGGGTTTGTATGTTCTCTGGAGTCTATTCGTTGGAAGTGGGGATGTAAGTACTCTGGATTCAATTCATTGGAAACGGTTTTTTATGTGCGCTGATTTCATTTTTTTGGAAGGGTTTTTTTAAGTGTTCTGGTATCCTTTCGTTGGAAGCGGGTTTTAGAGTGCTCTGGAGTCATTTTTTTGGAAGCGGTTTTTTAAGTGCTCTCAAGTAAATTCTTTGGAAGCGGGTTTTTAAGTGCTCTGCAGTCATTTCGTTGGAAGCGGGTTTTTGAGCTCTCTGGAGTCATTTCGCTGGAAGCTGTTTTTTAAGCGCTCTGGAGTCATTTCGTTGGAGGTGGGTTTTTAAGTGTTCTAGTATCCTATATTTTGAAGCGAATTTATAAGTGCTCTGGAATCATTTCGTTGGAAGCGGATTTTTAAGTGCTCTGGAGTCATTTCGTTGGAAGCGGTATTTTAAGTGCTCTGGAGTCATTTCGTTGGGAGCGGGTTTTTACGTGCTGTTTATTCATTTCGTTGGAAGGGGGTTTTTAAGTACACCTGAGTAATTTTGTTTGAAGCAGGTTTTTAAATGTTCTGGTGTCCATTCGTTGGAAGCAGAGTTTAAGTGCTCTAGGGTCATTTCGTTGGAAGCAGGTTTTTAAATGCTCTGGAGTCATTTCGTTGGAAGCGGTGTTTTAAGTTCTCTTGAGTCATTTTCTTGGAAGCGGGTTTTTAAGTGCAGTAGAATCCTTTCGTTGGAAGCACGTTTTTAAGTGCTCTGGAGTCCTTTCGTTGGAAGGGCTTTTTTTTTGTGCACTGAGGACATTTTGTTGGAACTTGGAATTTAAGTACTCTGGAGTCATTTCGTTGGAAGTGGGTTTTAAGTGCTCTGGAGTCATTTCGTTGGTAGCATGTTTTTAAGTGCTCTGGAGTCATTTTGTTGAAGCTTGTTTTAGAGTGCTCTGGAATCATTTCTTTGGAAGCAGGTTTTTATGTGCACTGAGGACATTTCGTTGGAACTGGGTTTTTAAGTGATCTGGGCTCATTTCGTTGGAAGCGGGTTTTTAAGTGCTCTGGGCTCATTTCGTTGGAAGCGGGTTTTTAAGTGCTCTGTAGTCATTTCATTGGAAGCTGGTTTTTGAGTGCTCTGGAGTCATTTCGGTGGAAGCGGCTTTTTAAGTGCTCTGGAGTCATTTCGTTGGAAGGGGGTTTTTAAGTACTCCTGAGTAATTTTGTTTGAACCATGTTTTTAAATGTTCTGGTGTCCATTCGTTGGAAGCAGGGTTTAAGTGCTCTAGGGTCATTTCGTTGGAAGCAGGTTTTTAAATGCTCTGGAGTCATTTCGTTGGAAGCGGTTTTTTAAGTTCTCTTGAGTCATATCCTTGGAAGCGGGTTTTTAAGTGCTGTGGAATCCTTTCGTTGGAAGCACGTTTTTAAGTGCTCTGGAGTCCTTTCTTTGGAAGCGGGTTTCTAAGTGCTCTGGGGCCATTTCGTTGTAAGCATGTTTTAGAGTATTCTGGAGTCATTTTGTTGGAAGTGGGTTTTAGAGTGCTCTGGAATCATTTCGTTCGAAGCGGGTTTTAGAGTGCTCTGGAATCCTTTGTTGGAAGCGGTATTTTAAGTGCTCTGGAGTCATTTCGTTGGAAGCGGTTTTTACGTGCTGTGGATTCATTTCGTTTGAAGGGAGTTTTTAAGTGCTCCTGAGTAATTTTATTTGAAACAGGTTTTTAAATGTTCTGGTGTCCATTCGTTGGAAGCGGGGTTGAAGAGCTCTAGGGTCGTTTCGTTGGAAGCAGGTTTTTAAATGCTCTGTAGTCATTTCGTTGGAAGCGGTTTTTTATGTACTCTGAGGTCATTTCGATGTAAGCGGGTTTTTAAGTGCTCTGGGGTCATTTCGTTGCAAGCGGGTTTTTATGTGCTCTGAGGTCATTTCGTTGGAAGCGGGTTTTTACGTGCTCTGAGGTCATTTCGTTGGAAGCGGGTTTTAGAGTGCTCTGGAGTCATTTCTTTGGAGGCGGCTTTTTATGTGCCCTGGAGTCATTTCCTTGGAAGCGGGTTTTTAATTGCTCTTGAGTCATTTCGTTGGAAGTAGGTTTTTAAGTGCTCTGGAGTCATTTCGTTGCAAGCGGGTTTTTAGTGCTCTGGAGTCATTTCATTGGAAACAGGTTTGTAAGTGCTCTTGAGTCATTTCGTGTGAAGTGGGGATGTAAGTACTCTGGATTCATTTCGTTGGAAACGGTTTTTTATGTGCGCTGAGGTCATTTTTTTGGAAGCGGGTTTTTAAGTGTTCTGGTATCCTTTCGTTGGAGGCAGATTTTTAAGTGCTCTGGAGTCATTTCGTTGGAAGCGGGTTTTTAAGTGTTCTTGTGTCCTTTCATTGGAAGTGGGTTTTTAAGTGCTCTGGGGTCATATCGTTGGAAGTGGGCTTTTAAGTGCTCTGCAGTCTTTTCCTTGGAAGAAGGTTTTTAAGTGCTCTGGAGTTATTTCGATGGAATCGGGTTTATAATTGCTCTGGAGTTACTTCGTTGGAAGAGCGTTTTTAAGTGCTCTGGAGTCATTTCATTGGAAGTGGCCTCTTCAGTGCTCTGGATTCATTTCGTTGGAAGCATTTTTTTAAGTGCTCTGGAGTCATTTCGTTGGAAGCGGGTTTTTGAGTGCTCTGGAGTCATTTTGTTGGAAGCGGGTTGTTGAAAGCTCTGGAGTCATTTCGTTGGAAACAGGTTTTTAAGTGCTCTGGGGTCATTTCGTTGGAAGCGGGTTTTTAAGTGCTCTGGAGTCATTTCGTTGGAAGGGGGTTTTAGAGTACTCTGGAATCATTTCTTTGGAAGCGCGTTTTTAAGTGCTCTGGAGTCATTTCGTTGGAAGCGGGTTTTAAGTGCCCTGGAGTCATTTTGTTGGACGCGGGATTTTAAGTGTTCTGGTGTCCTTTCTGTGAAAGCGGGTTTTTAAGTGCTCTGGAGTCATTTCATTGGAAGCGGGACTGTAAGTGTTCTGGTATCATTTCGTTGGAAGTGGGTTTTTAAGTGCTCTGGAGTCATTTAGTTGTAAGCGAGTTTTTAAGTGTTCTGGTATCCTTTCGTTGGAAGCGGGTTTTTAAGTGCTCTGGAGTCATTTCGTTGGAAGCGGGTTTTAAGTGCTCTGGAGTCATTTCGTTGGAAGCGTGTTTGTATGTTCTCTGGAGTCATTTCGTTGGGAGTGGGGATGTAAGTATTCTGGATTCAATTCGTTGGAAAAGGTTTTTTATGTGCGCTGAGGTCATTTTTTTGGAAGCGTGTTTTTAAGTGCTCTGGAGTCATTTCGTTGGAAGCGGGTTCTTAAGTGTTCTGGTGTCCTTTCTTTGGAAGTGGGTTTTTAAGTGCTCTGGAGTCATTTCCATGGAAGAAGGCTTTTAGTGCTCTGGAATCATTTCGTTGCAAGCGGATTTTTAAGTGATCTGGTGTCCTTTTGTTGGCAGCGGGTTTTAGAGTGCTCTGGAGTCATTTAGTTGGAAGCGGTTTTTTAAGTGCTCTGGAGTAAATTCGTTCAAAGCAGATTTTTAAGTGCTCTGGAGTCATTTCGTTGGAAGCGGTATTTTAAGTGCTCTAGAGTCATTTCGTTGGAAGCGGGTTTTTAGGTGCTGTGGATTCATTTCGTTGGAAGGGGGTTTTTAAGTGCTCCTGAGTAATTTTGTTTGAAGCAGGTTTTTAAATGTTCTGGTGTCCATTCGTTGGAAGCAGGGTTTAAGTGCTCTAGGGTCGTTTCGTTGGAAGAGGTTTTTAAATGCTCTGGAGTCATTTCGTTGGAAGCGGTTTTTCAAGTTCTCTTGAGTCATTTCCTTGGAAGCGGGTTTTTGATTGCTCTGGAGTCATTTTGTTGGAAGCGGGTTTTTGAGTGCTCTGGAGTCATTTATTTGGAAGCGGGTTTTTAAGTGCTCTGGGGCCATTTCGTTGGAAGCATGTTTTAGAGTGTTCTTGAGTCATTTCGTTGGAAGCGGGTTTTAGAGTGCTCTGGAATCATTTCGTTGGAAGCTTGTTTTAGAGTGCTCTGGAATCATTTCGTTTTTAGGCGGTATTTTAAGTGCTCTGGAGTCATTTCGTTGGAAGCGGTTTTGCGTGCTGTGGATTCATTTCGTTGGGCGGGTTTTAGAGTGCTCTGGAGTCATTTCGTTGGAAGCGGGTTTTTAAGTGCTCCTGAGTCATTTCATTGGAAGCAGGTTTTTAAGTGCTCTGAGTAATTTTATTTGAAGCAGGTTTTAAATGTTCTGGTGTCCATTCGTTGGAAGCGGGGTTGAAGTGCTCTAGGGTCGTTTCGTTGGAAGCAGGTTTTTAAATGCTCTGTAGTCATTTCGTTGGAAGCGGTTTTTTATGTGCTCTGAGGTCATTTCGTTGTAAGCAGGTTTTTAAGTGCTCTGGGGTCATTTCGTTGCAAGGGGGTTTTTATGTGCTCTTAGGCCATTTCTTTGGAAGCAGGTTTTTACGTGCTCTGTGGTCATTTAATTGTAAGCGGTTTTTTAAGTGCTCTGGAGTCATTTCATTGGAAGTGGCTTTTTCAGTGCTCTGGAGTCATTTAGTTGGAAGCGGTTTTTTAAGTGCTCTGGGGTCATTTCGTTGGAAGCAGGTTTTTAAGTGCTCTGGAGTCCTTTCGTTGGAAGTGGTTTTTACGTGCTGTGGATTCATTTCGTTTGAAGGGAGTTTTTAAGTGCTCCTGAGTAATTTTATTTGAAACAGGTTTTTAAATGTTCTGGTGTCCATTCGTTGGAAGCGGGGTTGAAGAGCTCTAGGGTCGTTTCGTTGGAAGCAGGTTTTTAAATGCTCTGTAGTCATTTCGTTGGAAGCAGTTTTTTATGTACTCTGAGGTCATTTCATTGTATGCGGGTTTTTAAGTGCTCTGAGGTCATTTCGTTTCAAGCGGGTTTTTATGTGCTCTGAGGTCATTTCGTTGGAAGCGGGTTTTTACGTGCTCTGGAGTCATTTAGTTGGAAGCGGTTTTTTAAGTGCTCTGGGGTCATTTCGTTGGAAGCGGGTATTTACGTGCTCTGAGGTCATTTCGTTGGAAGCGGGTTTTAGAGTGCTCTGGAGTCATTTTGTTGGAGGCGGCTTTTTAAGTGCCCTGGAGTCATTTCCTTAGAAGCAGGTTTTTAATTGCTCTTGAGTCATTTCGTTGGAAGTAGGTTTTTAAGTGCTCTGGAGTCATTTCGTTGCAAGCGGGTTTTTAGTGCTCTGGAGTCATTTCATTGGAAACAGGTTTGTAAGTGCTCTTGAGTCATTTCGTGTGAAGTGGGGATGTAAGTACTCTGGATTCATTTCGTTGGAAACGGTTTTTTATGTGCGCTGAGGTCATTTTTTTGGAAGCGGGTTTTTAAGTGTTCTGGTATCCTTTCGTTGGAGGCAGATTTTTAAGTGCTCTGGAGTCATTTCGTTGGAAGCGGGTTTTTAAGTGTTCTTGTGTCCTTTCATTGGAAGTGGGTTTTTAAGTGCTCTGGGGTCATATCGTTGGAAGTGGGTTTTTAAGTGCTCTGCAGTCATTTCCTTGGAAGAAGGTTTTTAAGTGCTCTGGAGTAATTTCGATGGAATCGGGTTTATAATTGCTCTGGAGTTACTTCGTTGGAAGAGCGTTTTTAAGTGCTCTGGAGTCATTTCATTGGAAGTGGCCTTTTCAGTGCTCTGGAGTCATTTCGTTGGAAGCAGTTTTTTAAGTGCTCTTGAGTCATTTCGTTGGAAGCGGGTTTTTGAGTGCTCTGGAGTCATTTTGTTGGAAGCGGGTTGTTGAATGCTCTGGAGTCATTTCGTTGGAAACAGGTTTTTAAGTGCTCTGGGGTCATTTTGTTGGAAGCGGGTTTTTAAGTGCTCTGGAGTCATTTCGTTGGAAGGTAGTTTTAGAGTGCTCTGGAATCATTTCTTTGGAAGCGCGTTTTTAATTGCTCTGGAGTCATTTCGTTGGGGGCGGATTATTAAGTGTTCTAGTATCCTTTCATTGGAAGCGGGTTTTTAAGTGCTCTGGAGTGATTTTGTTGGACGCGGGATTTTAAGTGTTCTGGTGTCCTTTCTGTGAAAGCGGGTTTTTAAGTGCTCTGGAGTCATTTCATTGGAAGCGGGACTGTAAGTGTTCTGGTATCAATTCGTTGGAAGTGGGTTTTTAAGTGCTCTGGAGTCATTTAGTTGTAAGCGAGTTTTTAAGTGTTCTCTTATCCTTTCGTTGGAAGCGGGTTTTTAAGTGCTCTGGAGTCACATTTCGATTTGGAAGCGGGTTTTAAGTGCTCTGGAGTAATTTAGATTTTGGAAGCGGGTTTGTATGTTCTCTGGAGTCATTTCGTTGGAAGTGGGGATGTAAGTACTCTGGATTCAATTCGTTGGAAAAGGTTTTTATGTG
Source organism: Meriones psammophilus (assembly GCA_036365155.1). Taxonomy (NCBI): domain Eukaryota; kingdom Metazoa; phylum Chordata; class Mammalia; order Rodentia; family Muridae; genus Meriones; species Meriones psammophilus. The sequence goes on from JAEOAE010001393.1 coordinate 61,357, forward strand.
TGCTGAGGTCATTTTTTTTGGGCGTGTTTTTAAGTGCTCTGGAGTCATTTCGTTGGAGCGGGTTTTTAAGTGTTCTGGTGTCCTTTCGTTGGAAGTGGGTTTTTAAGTGCTCTGGAGTCATTTCCATGGAAGAAGGCTTTTAGTGCTCTGGAATCATTTCGTTGGAAGCAGATTTTTATGTGATCTGGTGTCCTTTTGTTGGAAGTGGGTTTTAGAGTGCTCTGGAGTCATTTAGTTGGAAGCGGTTTTTTAAGTGCTCTGGAGTAAATTCGTTGGAAGCAGATTTTTAAGTGCTCTGGAGTCATTTCGTTGGAAGCTGCATTTTAAGTGCTCTAGAGTCATTTCGTTGGAAGCGGGTTTTTACGTGCTGTGGATTCATTTCGTTGGAAGGGGGTTTTTAAGTGCTCCTGAGTAATTTTGTTTGAAGCAGGTTTTTAAATGTTCTGGTGTCCATTTGTTGGAAGCAGGGTTTAAGTTCTCTAGGGTCGTTTCGTTGGAAGAGGTTTTTAAATGCTCTGGAGTCATTTCGTTGGAAGCGGTTTTTTAAGTTCTCTTGAGTCATTTCCTTGGGAGGCGGGTTTTGATTGCTCTGGAGTCATTTTGTTGGAAGCGGGTTTTGAGTGCTCTGGAGTCATTTATTTGGAAGCGGGTTTTTAAGTGCTCTGGAATCCTTTCGTTGGAAGCGGTATTTTAAGTGCTCTGGAGTCATTTCGTTGGAAGTGGTTTTTTGCGTGCTGTGGATTAATTTCGTTGGAAGGGAGTTTTAAGTGCTCTGAGTAATTTTATTTGAAGCAGGTTTTTAAATGTTCTGGTGTCCATTCGTTGGAAGCGGGGTTGAAGTGCTCTAGGGTCGTTTCGTTGGAAGCAGGTTTTAAATGCTCTGTAGTCATTTCGTTAGGCGGTTTTTATGTGCTCTGAGGTCATTTCGTTTGTAGCGGGTTTTTAAGTGCTCTGGGGTCATTTCATTTTGCAGCGGGTTTTTATGTGCTCTTAGGCCATTTCGTTGTGCGGGTTTTCGTGCTCTGTGGTCATTTAAATGTAGCGGTTTTTAAGTGCTCTGGAGTCATTTCATTGGAAGTGGCTTTTTCAGTGCTCTGGAGTCATTTAGTTAGGCGGTTTTTAAGTGCTCTGGGGTCATTTTCGTTGGAAGCAGGTTTTTAAGTGCTCTGGAGTCATTTCGTTGGAAGCGCGTTTTAGAGTGCTCTATAATCATTCTGTTGGAAGCGTGTTTTTAAGTGATCTGGAGTCATTTCTTTGGAAGGGGGTTTTAGAGTGCTCTGGAATCATTTCTTTGGAAGCGCGTTTTTAAGTGCTCTGGAGTCATTTCGATGGAAGCGCACTTTTAAGTATTCTCCTGTTCTTTCGTGGGAGGCGCGTTTTTACGTGCTCGGGTTCATTTCATTGGAAGCAGGTTTTTAAGTGCTCTGGAATCATTTCATTGGAATCGGGTTTTAGAGTGCTGTGGAGTAATTTCGTTGTAAGCGGGTTTTTAAGTGCTCTGGAGTCATTTTGTTGGAAGCAGTTTTTTAAGTGCTCTGGAGTCATTTCGTTGGAAGCGATTTTTTAAGTGCTCTGGAGTCATTTCATTGGAGGCGGATTATTAAGTGTTCTAGTATCCTTTCTTTGGAAGCGGGTTTTTAAGTGCTCTGGAGTCATTTTGTTGGATGCGTGTTTTTAAGTGCTCTGGAGTCATTTCGTTGGAAGTGCGTTTTTAAGTGCTCTTCGGTCATATTATTGGAAGTGGGTTTTTAAGTGCTCTGGAGTCATTTCCATGGATGAAGGTTTTTAGTGCTCTGGAAACATTTCGTTGGAAGTGGATTTTTAAGTGATCTGGTGTCCTTTCGTTGGAAGCGGGTTTTTAAGCTCTCTGGAGTCATTTTGTTGGAAGCTGTTTTTTAAGAGCTCTGGAGTCATTTCGTTGGAGGTGGGTTTTTAAGGGTTCTAGTATCCTTTCATTGGAAGCGGATTTTTAAGTGCTCTGGATTCATTTCTTTGGAAGCGGTAAGTTAAGTGCTCTGTTGGAATTGGGTTTTTACGTGCTGTGGATTCATTTCGTTGGAAGGTGCTTTTTAAGTGCTCCTAAATAATTTTGTTTGAAGCAGGTTTTTAAATCTTCTGGTGTCCATTCTTTGGAAGGGGGGTTTAAGTGCTCTAGGGTCGTTTTGTTGGAAGCAGGTTTTTAAATGCTCTGGAGTCATTTCGTTGGAAGCAGGTTTTTATGTGCTCTGAGGTCATTTCGTTGGAAGCGGGTTTTTTAGTGCTCTGGAGTCATTTCTTTGGAAGTGGGTTTTTCAGTGCTCTGGAGTCATTTCGTTGGAAGCAGTTTTTTAAGTTCTCTTGAGTCATTTCGTTGGAAGCGGGTTTTTGATTGCTCTGGAGTCATTTCGTTGGAAGCAGGTTTTTAAGTTCTCTTGAGTCATTTGTTGGAAGCAGGTTTTTGATTTCTCTTGATTCATTTTGTTGGAAGCGGTTTTTGAGTGCTCTGGAGTCATTTCTTTGGAAGCGGGTTTTTAAGTGCTCTGGGGCCATTTCATTGGAAGCATGTTTTAGAGTGCTCTGGAGTCATTTCGTTGGAAGCAGGTTTTTGAGTGCTCTGGAGTCATTTTGTTGGAAGCGGTTTTTTAAGTGCTCTGGAGTCATTTCACTGGAAGTGGGTTTTTCAGTGCTCTGGAGTCATTTCGTTGGAAGCGGTTTTATAAGTGCTCTGGAGTCATTTCTTTGGAAGCCGGTTTTTGAGTGCTCTGGAGTCATTTTGTTGGAAGCGGGTTTTTGAATGCTCTGGAGCATTTCTTTGGAAGCTGGTTTTTATGTGCTCTGTGGTCATTTCGTTGGAAGCGCGTTTTTAAGTGCTGTGGAGTGATTTCGTTGGAAGCAGGTTTTAGAGTGCTCTGGAATCATTTCGTTGGAAGCGTGTTTTTAAGTGATCTGGAGTCATTTCATTGGAAGGTAGTTTTAGAGTGCTCTGGAATCATTTCTTTGGAAGCGCGTTTTTAAGTGCTCTGGATTCATTTCGTTTGGCAGCGTTTTTAAGTATTCTCCTTTCCTTTTTTGTTGGCGCCTTTTTAAGTGCTCGGGTTCATTTCGTTGGAAGCAGGTTTTTAAGTGCTCTGGAATCATTTCATTGGAAGTGGGTTTTAGAGTGCTGTGGAGTAATTTCGTTGTAGCGGGTTTTTAAGTGCTCTGGAGTCATTTCGTTTGAAGCGGTTTTTAAGTGCTCTGGAGTCATTTCGTTTGGAGCGGATTATTAAGTGTTCTATTATCCTATCGTTGAAGCGGGTTTTTAAAGCGCTTTGGAGTCATATCTTTGGAAGCAAGTTTTTTTTTTTTTTTTTCCTTCATTTTTTTTTCTCATTAGTTACATTTTGTTAATTCTATCCCAGCTGTATCCCTCATTCCCTCCCCAATCCCACCTCCCTCCCTCATCTCCTCCCTGTCCCTTTCCAAGTCCACTAATAGGGAGGACCTCCTCCCCCTTTCATATGACTCGCTTTTGTCAGGTATTTTCCAGACTGGCTGCAAAGTCCTCCTCTGTGGCCTAACAGTACTGCTCCTCCCTTGGGAGGTTGGGAGAATCAAAAGAGCCAGTCATTGAGTTCATGTTAGAAATAGTCCTTGTTCCCCTTACTGTGGGAAACCAATTGATTACTGAGCTATCACGGGTCACATCTGAGCAGAGGTTCTAGATTTTATCCTCTCATGGACTTTGGTTGAGTGTCCATCTCAGAAAAAGACCCTGTGCCCAGATACGTTTGGTCCTTGTGGAGTTCTATCCTCTCCACATCAAACTCCCCTTCTTTCATATGATTCCCTGCACTTTGCGAAGGTTTGGTTGTGAGTCTTAGTATCTATTTTGGAGCACTGCTAGGTAGAGTCTTTCAGATGCTTTCTGCGGTAGACTCCGCCACACGTTCAATGCACATCCCATTTGTCTTTCTAAATGAGGATAGATCATCATACCCCATGTCTGCTTTCTTGATTATCTTCTTTAGATTTCATTATGTTTATCCTATCTTTTAGGTCTATATAAGCGAGTATATTCCATGTTTGTCTTTCTCCTTCTGGGATACTTCACTCAGAATGATCTTTTCTAGATCCCACCATTTGCCTGCAAATTTCATGATTTCCTCCTTTTTGATTGCTGAGTAGTATTCCATTGTGTAGAAATACCACAATTTCTGTATCCATTCCTCCGTTGATGGACATCTGGGTTGTTTCAGGTTCTGGCTATTACAAATAAAGCTGCTACAAACATGGTTGAGCAAATGTCCTTATTGTGTACTTGAGCAAACTTTGGGTATATGCCTAGCAGTGGTATAGCTGGATCTTGAGGAAGCACTATTCCTAATTGTCTGAAAGCGCCAGATTGACTTCCAAGTGGTTGTACCAGATTACATTCCCACCAGCAATGGAGGAGGGTTCCCCTTTCTCCACAACCTCTCAACATGTGTTGTCATTTGTGTTTTTCATCTTGGCCATTCTGATGGGTGTAAGGTGAAATCTTAGGTCGTTTTGATTTGCATTTCCTAATGGCTAATGGCGTTGAGCATTTCTTTAAGTGTTTCTCTGCCATTCTATATTCCTCTACAGAGAATTCTCTGTTTAGCTCCGTTCCCCATTTTTAATTTGTTTACTTGTTTTGCTGCTTTTCAGCTTCTTTAGTTCTTTATATATACTGGATATTAGCCCTCTGTCAGATAGAGGGTTGGTGAAGATTCTTTCCCAATCTGTAGGCAGTCGTTTTGTTTTGATGATGGTGTCCTTTGCTTTACAGAAGCTTTTCAGTTTCATGAGGTCCCATTTATTGATTGTTGCTCTTAAAGCCTGTGCTGTTGGAGTTCTGTTCAGGAAGTTGTCTCCTGTGCCAATGAGTTCTAGGCTGTTCCCTACTTTTTCTTCTAACAGATTTAGCGTATCTGGTTTTATGTTTAGGTCTTTGATCCACTTGGACTTTAGTTTTGTGCAGGGTGATAAATGTGGATCTATTTTCATTTTTCTGCATGTAGACATCCAATTAGACCAGCACCATCTGTTGAAGATGCTATCTTTTTCCATTGAGTGGTTTTGGCTGCTTTGTCAAAAATTGAGTATTCATAGGTGCGTGCGTTTATTTCTGGGTCTTCAATTCGGTTCCATTGATCCTCCTTTCTGTTTGATGCCAATACCATGCAGTTTTTATTACTATTGCTCTGTAGTACAGCATGAGATCTGGAATGGAGATACCTCCAGATGATCTGTTGTTGTATAGGGTTGTTTTGGAGATTCTAGGTTTTTGTTTCTCCATATGAAGCTGAGAATCTTTTTTTCAAGGTCTGAAAAAGAATTGAGTTGGTATTTTGATGGGAATTGCATTAAATCTGTAGATTGCTTTTGGCAGGATGGCCATTTTCACAATGTTAATCCTACCAATCCATGAGCACAGGGAGATCTTTCCATCTTCTGAGATCTTCTTCAATTTCTTTCTTCAGAGACTTGAAGTTTTTTTCTCAAACAGGTCTTTCACTTGCTTGGTTAGTGTCACCCCAAGGTACTTTATGTTATTAGTGGCTATTGTGAAGGGTGTTGTTTCCCTAATTTCTTTCTCGGCCCTTTTGTCTTTGGTATACAGGAGGGCTTCTGATTTTTTGAGTTGACTTTGTATCCAGCCACTTTGCTGAAGGTGTTTATCAGCTGAAGGAGTTCTCTGGTTGAATTTTTGGGGTCACTTATGTATACTATCATATCATCTGCGAATAGTGACACTTTGACCTCTTCCTTTCAATTTGTATCCCCTTGATCTCCTTTAGTTGTCTTATTGCTCTGGCTAAGACTTCAAGTACTATGTTGAAGAGATATGGAGAGAGTGGGCAGCCTTGTCTTGTCCCTGATTTCAGTGGGATTGATTTAAGTTTCTCTCCATTGAGTTTGATGTTGGCTGTAGGCTTGCTGTATATTGCCTTTACTATGTTTAAGTATGTTCCTTGTATCCCTGATCTCTCAATACTTTAAACATGAATGGGTGTTGGACTTTGTCAAATGCTTTTTCGGCATCAAGGAGATGATCATGTGGTTTTTCTCCTTCAGTTTGTTTATGTGGTGGATTACATTGATGGATTTCCGTATGTTGAACCACCCTTGCATGCCTGGGATGAAGCCTACTTGGTCATGATGGATGATATCTTTGATGTGTTCTTGGATTCGGTTTGCAAGTATTTTATTGAGTATTTTTGCATCAATATTCATAAGAGATAGGTCTAAAGTTCTCTTTTTTTGTTGGGTCTTTGTGTGGTTTGGGTATCAAGGTAACTGTCGCTTCATAGAATGAGTTTGGTAATGTTCCTTCTGTTTCTATTTTGTGGAATAGTTTGAGGAGAATTGGTATTAGCACTTCTTTGAAGGTCTGGTAGAATTCTGAGCTGAAACCATCTGGCCCAGGGCTTTTTTTTTGGAGGAGGCTGTGAATGACTGTTTCAATTTCCTTGGGGATATAGGTCTATTCAGTCTTTCTATCTGATCTTGACTTAATGTTGGTAGATGGAATCTATCAAGAAAATTATCCATTCGTTTAAATTTTCAAATTTTGTGGCGTATAGGCTTTTGTAGTATGACCTAATGATTGTTTGAATTTCTTCAGTGTCTGTAGTTATGTCCCCCTTTTCATTTCTGATTTTGCTGATTTGGATAGATTCTCTCTGCTTTTTAGTTAGCTTGGCTAAGGGTTTGTCTATCTTGTTGATTTTCTCAAAGAACCAGCTTTTTGTTTCATTGATTCTTTGAATAGTTTTATTTGTTTCTAATTGATTGATTTCAGCCCTGAGTTTGATTATTTCAGCCTTCTGCTCCTCTTGGGTGTATCTGCTTCTTTTTTTTCTAGGGTTTTCAGTTGGGCCATTAAGTTACTTGTATGTGATGTTATAAATTTCTTCTTGAAGGCACTTAGTGCTATAAATTTTCCTCTGAGCACGCTTTCAATGTGTCCCATAAATTTGGGTATGTTGTGCCTTCATTTTCATTGAATTCTAAAAGTCTTTAATTTCTTTCTTTATTTCTTCCTTAACCCAGCTGTCATTGAGTAGCAAGTTGTTCAGTTTCCATGTGCGTGTCGGCTTTTTGTTGTTTCCATTGTTGTTGATGTCAGCTTTAGTCCATGGTGGTCGATAGAATACAAGGGATTATCTCAATCTTTTTATATCTGTTGAGGCTTGCTTTGTGACCAACTATATGGTCTATTTTGGAGAAGGTTCCATGAGGTGCTGAAAAGAAGGTATACTCTTTTGAGTTTGGGTGGAAAGATCTGTAGGCGTCTATTAGGTCCATTTGATTTAGGGACTCTGTAAGTGCTTTTATTTCCTTATTTGGTTTCTGTCTAGTTGATCTGTCCCTTGGTGAGAGTGGGGTGTTGAAGTCACCCACTATTAGGTATTGCCATCAATGTGTGGTTTAAGCTTTAATAATGTTTCATTTATGAATGTGGGTGCTCTTGTATTTGGGGCATAGATGTTTAGAATTGTGATGTCTTCTTGGTGAATTTTTCCTTTGATGAAAATGTAGTGCCCCTCTATGTCTTTTTGATTAGTTTTGGTTGAAAATCTATTTTATTAGATATTAGGATAGCCCTCCTGCTTGTTTTTGGGTCCATTTGCTTGAAAAACTGTTTTCCAGCCTTTTACTCTGAGGTAATGTTTATCTTTGTTGCTTAGGTGTGTTTCTTGGATGCAGCAGACTGTTGGATCCTGTTTCCGCACCCATTCTGTTAGTCTGTGTCTTTTTATTGGAGAGTTGAGTCCATTGATGTTGATAGATATTAATGACCATTGAATGTTATTTCCTATTATTGTGTAGTTGGCGATGTTACTGTGGATCATTGCTTGTTTGCTTTGACTTTTGTTGGAAAATATCTTTAACCTATGTTTTCTTGGGTGTATTTGTTTTTCATTGGATTGGAATTTTCCTTCTAGTATCTTCTGTAGGGCTGGGTTGCTGTTCAAATATTGCTTAAATTTAGTTTTGTCGTGGAATATTTTATTTTCTCCATCTATGTTGATTGAAAGCTTTGCTGGGTAAAGTAGTCTAGGTTGGCACCTGTAGTCCCTTAGGGCCCCCATGATCTCTCCCAGGCTCTTCTGGCTTTCATAGTTTCTGATGAGAAGTCGGAGTGATTCTGATAGGTTTGCCTTTATATGTTACTTGGCCTTTTTCCCTTGCTGCTTTTAGTATCTTTTCTTTGTTCTGTAGATTAAGTGTTTTGACTATGATGTGGCGTGAGAGTTTCTTCTCTGGTCTAGCCTATTTGGTGTTCTGTAGGCCTCTTGTATGTTTGTGGACATCTCTTTCTTTAGGTTGGGAAAATTTTCTTCTATGATTTTCTTGAAAATATTTTCTGGACCTTGTAACCTGGACTCCTCTTCTTCTTCAATTCCTATTATTCTTATATTTTGCCTTTTCATGGCATCCTTGATTTCTTGGATGGTTTGTGTTTGGGATTTTTCTGATTTTATTTTTGCTTTGAGGAAGTATCAATTTCTGTGAGTGTATCTTCAGCACCTGAGATTCTCTCTTCCATCTCTTGAATTCTATTAGTGATGCTTACCTTTGAGATTCCTTCTCTTTTCTCTAAGTTCTTCAGTTCAGGGTTTTCTCAGTTTGTGTTTTTTTTATTGATTCTAATTCTGTTTTCATGTCTTGCAACATTTCCTTCATCTGTTTGAGTGTGGATTCCTGTGTCTCCAAGATGGACTGTATTTTTTTGTTTGTTTCCTCTCTTAGTGCCTCTGCTTCTGCCTCAATTGTTTGGCTCTATTTGCATGTATTTCTTTAAGAGCTTCTTCGTTCACCTCGTTTGTCTTTGTTTCTATTTGGGAGGCCAAATCGTTAAGGGATTTTTGTATCCTCTTTAACTGTTTGAATCTCTATGACTATTTCTCTGAGAGATTTGTTTGTTTCCTCTTTATGTGCCTCAAATAACTGGATAATCATAGCTTTAAAATCATTTTCTTTTTCTGTTTCTGCTGAGTTGGAGTGTCAATAATTTTGGAGGTTGCGGTGAAGCCATGATATCATGATTTGCGTTGGTTGTGTTCTTTCGCCGTCCTCTGGCCATTTGGTTATCTATCGTGTACACTGTCTGTTCCTGGATTCTGCAGGTCAGACTGGTTTTTCTCTGGTATCTGGAGAATTTTTCAGGAAAATGAAGGTCTAGTGAGGTCTAGTGGTTTCAGTGTGTGCGTTGGTTATTCAGCTATACCTGTAGAAGGAAAGTTCTTAGGCGCAGAAGGGCAAATGTGGGGTAGCGTGTGTTTGGCGTGTGCTTGTGGGTGTGTCCTAAGGGACAGGGTGTTGGTGAATGAAGAGGCCTTCAGTGTGTGAGAGGGTGCTTTGCAGGCACTGAAGTTGTTGCAGGCGCTAAGGGATCATAGCGCTGTTGAAGAATCGTCTTGCGTATTGATTTTACGGTCTGCTGGTCTTTAGTGTCTATTCAGCTGGTTTTCTGCCACTGAGGGGTTGGATGGCCCGTACAGTCACTGGCTGGGCAGCCCTGTGTAGTCCGTGCTGCCACTTGCAGACTTGGGATCTGGGGCCGGGTTGTACTGTGGGTCTGAGTCTCTGTGGCTAGCACTGTACTGGGCGTGCGCTCTGGCGGGGTGGAGTTTGGCGGTGCGTGCACTCCTGTAGATCTGGGTGGTGGTGGTAGTGGGAAGTGTGTTCCAGCGGGTCAAGAGCTCAGGAGGGGGCTCTAGGTTGGGTGTGTTCTCCTCTGAGTGGTGGCGTTCAGCAGGCCGTTACTGCTCTCCGCTGCGGCTGCGGGGTCTGGAGCCCTGCCTCCGCCCGTCTTGGGTCCCAGGCACTGAGCTTTGCGGCTTTGGTATCCAGGAAGAATTGTATTGTGGATCTGAGTCTCTGTGGTTAGCGCTCAGTAGTTGGAATTCTGTGATTGGGCCTGCGCTCCTCCTGTGAGGAGGTTTCTGGGGATATTGAGCTCTGGCGGCAGGCGTGAGCTCGCTGCACTTCCTGCTGTGGTCTAAGCCGCAGGATCAAGTCAGCGGGATGGGGAGGGGACTATCCTCGGGACGGAGGGCCCTGAGTGGGGCGTGTCCCAGGAGGGGTTGGGTGTTCAGCAGGTGGTTACAGCAGACCGCTGCTGTATGGGGCCCGGGCACTGTCTCTGCTGCCTTGATCTCCTGGATGTGAGTTTTGTGCTCAGCTGCCTGGTGCTGTGTGCGGGTTTTCCCAGCGGGAGGCCGGGCAAGGATCTAAATCTAAGCGCCCTATTTCCTTCCCGGAGAAGTCGCGCCCGATCTAAATCTACTAGCAATCCACGCTTCTGTGGTGGCCCCTCTCCTTTAGAAAGCCCAAAAGTTCAAATTCTAGCTTTGATTGTCTCTCCACTCACCAATTCACGGTTCAAGTGTTCTTGTATCATTTGAGTCCCCTGGAATTTTTAAGTGCTCTGGAAGTCATTTTGTTGGAGCGGGTTTTTAAGTGTTCTGAGTCACTTTCTTTAAGCGGGTTTTTAAGTGCTCTAAAGTCATTTCATTGGAAGCGGGTTTGGTATTTATGTGTTCTGGTGTCCTTTAGTCATTTGGAAGTGGGTTTTTAAGTGTTCTGGTATCCTTTCGTTGGAAGTGGGTTTTTAAGTGCTCTGGAATCTGGCATCTTTTAAGTGTTTGGATGCTTTCATTTTGGGTTTTTAAGTGCTCTGGAGTCATTTATGTGTTCTGGTGTCCTTTTTGGTTTTTAAGTGTTCAGGTTTTAGTTTGGAAGTGGGTTTTTGGAGTCATTTAGTGGGTTTTAAGCGGGTTTGTAAGTGCTCTGAAGTCATTTCGTTGGAAGTGGGGTTTGTAAGTGCTCTGGATTCATTTCGTTGGAAAAAGGTTTTTAGTACTCTGGATTCATCGTTAAAAGGTTTTTTGTGCACTGAGGTCATTATTTTTAAGCGGGTTTGAAAGTGTTCTGGTATCCTTTCGTTGGAAGCGGGTTTTTAAGTGCTCAGGAGTCATTTTGTTGGAAGTGTGTTTTTAAGTGCTCTGGAGTCATTTCGTTGGAAGCAGGTTTTTAAGTGTTCTGCTGTCCTTTCGTTGGAAGTGGGTTTTTAAGTGTTCTGGTGTCCTTTCGTTGGAAGTGGGTTTTTAAATGCTCTGGAGTCATTTCCTTGGAAGAAGGTTTTTAGTGCTCTGGAATCATTTCGTTGGAAGCGGATTTTTAAGTGATCTGTTGTCCTTTTGTTGGAAGCGGGTTTTAGAGTGCTCTGGAGTCATTTCGTTGGAAGCGGTTTTTTAAGTGCTCTGCAGTCATTTCGTTGGAAGCAGGTTTTTAAGTGCTCTGGAGTAAATTCGTTGGAAGCGGGTTTTAAGTGCTCAGGAGTCAGTTCGTTGGAGCGGTTTTTAAGCTCTCTGGAATCATTTCGTTGGACGCTGTTTTTTAAGTGCTCTGGAGTCATTTCGTTGGAGGCGGGTTTTTAAGTGTTCTAGTATCCTTTCATTGGAAGCGGATATTTAAATGCTCTGGAGTCATTTCATTGGAAGCGCGTTGTTAAGTGCTCTAGAGTCATTTGGTTGGAAGCAGGTTTTAGAGTGCTCTGGAGTCATTTTCGTTAGGCGGTATTTTAAGTGCTCTGGAGTCATTTTGTTGAAGCGGGTTTTTACGTGCTGTGAATTCATTTCTTTGGAAGGGGGTTTTTAAGTGCTCCTGATTAATTTTGTTTGAAGCAGGTTTTTAAATCTTCTGGTGTCCATTCGTTGTTAGAGGGGTTTAAGTGCTCCAGGGTCGTTTCGTTGGAAGCAGGTTTTTAAATGCTCTGGAGTCATTTCGTTGGAAGCGGGATTTTATGTGCTCTGAGGTCATTTCGTTGGAAGTGGGTTTTTAAGTGCACTGGGGTCATTTTGTTTGAAGCGGGTTTTTATGTGCTCTGAGGTCATTTCGTTGGAGCGTGTTTTTAAGTGCTCTGTGGTCATTTCATTGGAAGCAGTTTTTAAGTGCTCTGGAGTCATTTCGTAGGAAGTGGGTTTTCAGAGTTCTGGAGTCATTTCGTTTTAGGCGGGTTTTTAAGTGCTCTGGGGTCATTTCGTTGGAAGCGGGTTTTAAGTGCTCTGGAGTCATTTCGTTGGAAGCGGGTTTTAAGTGCTCTGGAATCATTTTGTTAGGCGTGTTTTTAAGTGATCTGGAGTCATTTCGTTGGAAGGGTTTTAAAATGCTTTGGAATCATTTCATTGGAAAGCGGGTTTGTAAGTATTCTGGTATTCTTTCGTTGAAACTGGGTTTTTAAGTGCTCTGGAGTCATTTAGGTGTAAGCGGGTTTTTAAGTGTCTGGGATTCTTTCGTTTTAAGTGGGTTGTTAAGTGCTCTAAAGTCATTTCGTTGGAAGCTAGTATTTATGTGTTCTGGTGTCCTTTCGTTGGAAGTGGCTTTTTAAGTGTTCTGGTATCCTTTCGTTGGAAGCAGGTTTTTAAGTGCTCTGGAGTGATTTTGTTGGAGGCACGATTTTAAGTGCTCTGGAGTCATTTCGTTGGAAGTGGTGATGTAAGTACTCTGGATTCATTTCGTTGGAAAAGGTTTTTTATGTGCACTGAGGTCATTATTTTGGAAGCGGGTTTGAAAGTGTTCTGGTATCCTTTCATTGGAAACGGGTTTTTAAGTGCTCTGTAGTCATTTCGTTGGAAGCAGGTTTTTAAGTGTTCTGGTGTCCTTTCGTTGGAAGTGGGTTTTTTAGTGTTCTGGTGTCCTTTCGTTGGAAGTGGGTTTTTAAGTGCTCTGGAGTCATTTCCTTGGAAGAAGGTTTTTAGTGCTCTGGAGTCATTTTGTTGGAAGAGGGTTTTTAAGTGCTCTGGAGTCATTTCGTTGAAGCGGGTTTTTCGTGCTGTGGATTCATTTCGTTGGAAGGGGTTTTTAAGTGCTCCTGAGTAATTTTGTTTGAAGCAGGTTTTTAAATATTCTGGTGTCCCATTTTGAGGCGAGGTTTAAGTGCTCTAGGGTCGTTTCGTTTAGGCGGGTTTTGAGTGCTCTGGAGTCATTCTTTGGAAGCAGGTTTTAAGTGTTCAGGGCCATTTTGATGGAAGCATTTTTAGAGTGCTCTGGAGTCATTTCGTTGGAAGCGGGTTTTAAGTACTCTGGAATCATTCGTTGGAAGCAGGTTTTATGTGCTCTGAGTCATTTCGTTGTAAGCGGGTTTATAAGTGCTCTGGAGTCATTTCGTTGGAAGCGGGTTTTAGAGTGCTCTGGAATCATTTCTTTGGAAGCTCATTTTTAAGTGCTCTGGAGTCATTTCGTTGGAAGCACTTTTTTAAGTATTCTTCTGTCCTTTCGTTGTAGGCGCGTTTTTAAGTGCTCGGGTTCATTTCTTTGGAAGCAGGATTTTAAGTGCTCTGGAATCATTTCATTGGAACCGGTTTTTAGAGTGCTGTGGAGTAATTTCGTTGGAAGAGGTTTTTTAAGTGTTCTGGAGTCATTTTGTTGGAGGCGGATTATTAAGTGTTCTAGTATCCTTTCGTTAAAAGCGGGTTTTTAAGTGCTTTGGAGTCATTTCTTTGGAAGCAAGGTTTTAAGTGCTCTGGAGTCATTTCATTGGAAGCAGTTTTGTAAGTGTTCTGGTATCCTTTGGTTGGAAGTGGGTTTTTAAGTGCTCTGGAATCATTTAGTTGTAAGCGGGTTTTTAAGTGTTCTGAGATGCTTTCGTTTTAAGCGGGTTGTTAAGTTCTCTAAAGTCATTTCGTTGGAAGCTAGTATTTATGTGTTCTGGTGTCCTTTCGTTGGAAGTGGGTTTTTAAGTGCTCTGGAGTCATTTCGTTGGAAGCGGGTTTTAGTGCTCTGCAGTCATTTCGTTAGGCGGGTTTTTAAGTGCTCTGGAGTAAATTCGTTGGAAGCGGGTTTTTAAGTGCTCAGGAGTCAGTTCATTGGAAGCGGGTTTTTAAGCTCTCTGGAGTCATTTCGTTGGACGCTGTTTTTTAAGAGCTCTGGAGTCATTTCGTTGGAGGCGGGTTTTTAAGTGTTCTAGTATCCTTTCATTGGAAGCAGATATTTAAGTGCTCTGGAGTCATTTCATTGGAAGCACGTTTTTAAGTGCTCTAGAGTCATTTGGTTTAAAGCAGGTTTTAGAGTGCTCTGGAGTCATTTCATTGGAAGCGGTATTTTAAGTTCTCTGGAGTCATTTTGTTGGAAGCGGGTTTTACGTGCTGTGAATTCATTTTGTTGGAAGGGGGTTTTTAAGTGCTCCTGATTAATTTTGTTTGAAGCAGGTTTTTAAATCTTCTGGTGTCCATTCGTTAGAAGAGGGGTTTAAGTGCTCCAGGGTCGTTTCGTTGGAAGCAGGTTTTTAAATGCTCTGGAGTCATTTCGTTGTAAGCGGGATTTTATGTGCTCTGAGGTCATTTCGTTGGAAATGGGTTTTTAAGTCGCGCTGGGGTCATTTTGTTTGAAGCGGGTTTTATGTGCTCTGAGGTCATTTCGTTGGAGCGTGTTTTTAAGTGCTCTGGAGTCATTTTAGTGGGAAGTGGGTTTTCAGTGTTCTGGAGTCTTTTTCGTTGAAAGCGGGTTTTTAAGTGCTCTGGGGTCATTTAGTTTGGAAGGGGTTTTTAAGTGCTCTGGAGTCATTTCGTTGGAAGGCGGTTTTAGAGTGCTCTGGAATCATTTTGTTGGAAAGCGTGTTTTTAAATGATCTGGAGTCATTTCGTTGGAAGGGGTTTTAGAGTGCTCTGGAATCATTTCTTTGGAGGCACGTTTTTAAGTACTCTGGAGTCTTTTTTTCGTTGGGCAGCGTTTTTAAGTATTCTCCTGTCCTTTCGTTGGAGGCGCCTTTTTAAGTGCTCGGGTTTATTTCGTTGGAAGCAGGTTTTTAAGTGCTCTGGAATCATTTCATTGGAAGCAGGTTTTTAAGTGCTCTGGAGTCATTTCGTTGGAAGCGGTTTCTTAAGTGCTCTGGAGTCATTTTCGTTAGAGCGGATTATTAAGTGTTCTAGTATCCTTTCTTTGGAAGTGGGTTTTTAAGTGTTCTGGTGTCCTTTTTTTTTGGAAAGCGGGTTTTTAAGTGGCTGGAGAGTCATTTCATTGGAAGCGGGTTTGTAAGTATTCTGGTATTCTTTCGTTGAAACTGGGTTTTTAAGTGCTCTGGAGTCATTTAGTTGTAAGCGGGTTTTTAAGTGTCTGGGATTCTTTCGTTTTAAGTGGGTTGTTAAGTGCTCTAAAGTCATTTCGTTGGAAGCTAGTATTTATGTGTTCTGGTGTCCTTTCGTTGGAAGTGGGTTTTTAAGTGTTCTGGTATCCTTTCGTTGGAAGCGGGTTTTTAAGTGCTCTGGAGTCATTTTGTTGGGCGTGATTTTAAGTGCTCTGGAGTCATTTCGTTGGAAGCAGGTTTTTAAGTGTTGTGGTGTCCTTTCGTTGGAAGTGGGTTTTTAAGTGCTCTGGGGTCATATTATTGGAAGTGGATTTTTAAGTGCTCTGGAGTCATTTCGTTGGAAGCGGGTTTTTAAGTGCTCTAGAGTAAATTCTTTGGATGCGGGTTTTTAAGTGCTCTGGAGTCATTTCGTTGGAAGCAGGTTTTAGAGTGCTCTGGAGTCATTTCGTTGGAAGCGGGTTTTTACGTGCTGTGGATTCATTTCTTTGGAAGGGGGTTTTTAAGTGCTCCTGAGTAATTTTGTTTGGAGCAGGTTTTTAAATGTTCTGGTGTTCTGGAAGCAGGGTTTGTCTCATTCGTTTCTTTGGAAGCAGATTTTTAAATGCTCTGGAGTCATTTCGTTTAGGCGGGTTTTATGTGCTCTGAGGTTTCTTTGGAAGCGTGTTTTTAAGTGTTCTGGAGTAATTTCTTTGGAAGCAAGGTTTTAAGTGTCTGGAGTCATTTCATTGGGCCAGCGGGTTTTTAAGTGTTCTGATGTCCTTTCTTTGGAAGCGGGTTTTCAAGTGCTCTGTCATTTCCTTTTGAAGCGGGTTTGTAAGTGTTCTGGTATCCTTTTTAAATTTTGTTCTGGAGTCATTTCTTTGGAAGCAGTTTTTTAAGTGCTCTGGTCATTTCGTTAGGCGGGTTTTCTTCTGGAGTCATTTTTTAGCGGGTTTTTAAGTGCTCTGGAGTCATTTCGTTGTAAGCGGGTTTTTAAGTGCTCTGGGTCATTTGTTGGAGCGTGTTTTTTAAGTGTTCTGTTGTCCTTTCTTTGGAAGCAAGGTTTTTAAGTGCTCTGGAGTCATTTCGTTGGAAGCGGGTTTTTAAGTGTTCTGATGTCCTTTCTTTGGTAGCGGGTTTTAAGTGCTCTGGTAATTTTGTTTGAAGCGGGTTTTTAAATGTTCTGGTGTCCAGTTCAGGAGTTTTAAGTGCTCTTCGTTTTGTTGGAAGCAGGTTTTTAAGTGCTCTGGGTCATTTAGTTGGAAGCGGTTTTTAAGTGCTCTGGGGGTCATTTCGTGTTTTTTGTCAAGCGGGTTTTAGTGTGCTCTGGAGTCATTTGTTGGAAGCGGGTTTTCAGTGCTCTGGAGTCATTTTGTTGGTTTTTAAGTTCTCAAGTCATTTTTTAAGTGCTCTGGAGTCATTTTGTTGGGCGGGTTTTTTTTCTGGAGTCATTTCTTTGTTTTAAGTCTTTGGTCATTTCGTTAGGCGGGTTTTAAGTGCTCTGGAGTCATTTCTTTAGGCGGGTTTTAAGTGCTCTGGAGTCGGGTTTTTACAGTGCTCTATTTCCTCTGGCGGTATTTTGGATTCATTTCGTTTTTTGGTCAGGGGTTTTTAAGTGCTCTAGGTTATTTTGTTTGGAAGCAGGTTTTTAAGTGTTCTGTGAGTCATTTCATTGGTCAAAGTGGTTTTATAAGTGCTCTGGAGTCATTTCGTTGAGGCGGATTTTTAAGTGTTCTGGGGGTCCTTTCAGTTGGAAGCGGGTTTTTAAGTGCTCTGGAGTCATTTCTTTGGAAGCAAGGTTTTAAGTTCTCTGAGGTCATTTGTTGGAAGCGCGTTTTTAAGTGTTCTAGTATCATTTCGTTGGAAGCAGATTTTTAAGTACTCTGGAGTCATTTCGTTTGAAGCGGGTTTTTAAGTGCTCTGGAGTCATTTCGTTGGAGCGGTATTTTAAGTGCTCTGAGGTCATTTGTTGGAGGCGGGTTTTGAGTTCTCTGGATTCATTTTGTTGGAAGGGGTTTTAAGTGCTCTGGGTAATTTTGTTTTGGCGTAGGTTTTTAAATATTCTGGTATCCATTCTTTGGAAGCGGGTTTTAAGTGCTCTGGAATCGTTTCGTTGGAAGCAGGTTTTTAAATGCTCTGGAGTCATTTCTTGGAAAGCGGTATTTTAAGTGCTCTGGAGTCATTTCATTGGGGCGCGTTTTTAAGTATTCTCCTGTCCTTTCGTTGGAGGTGCGTTTTTAAGTGCTCGGGTTCATTTAGGTGGAAGTAGGTTTTTAAGTGCTCTGGAGTCATTTCATTGGAAGTGGTTTTATAAGTGCTCTGGAGTCATTTCGTTGGAAGCGGATTATTAAGTGTTCTAGTATCCTTTCGTTGGAGCGGGTTTTTAAGTGCTTTGAGTCATTTCTTTGGAAGCAAGGTTTTAAGTGCTCTGGAGTCATTTTGTTGGATGCAGCGTTTTTAAGTGTTCTAGTATCCTTTCGTTGGGCGGATTTTTAAGTACTCTGGAGTCATTTCGTTTAGGCGGGTTTTTAAGTGCTCTGGAGTCATTTCGTTGGGCCTTGGTATTTTAAGTGCTCTGAGGTCATTTCGTTGGAGGCGGGATTTTTCGTGCTGTGGATTCATTTTGTTGGAAGGGGTTTTTAAGTGCTCCTGAGTAATTTTGTTTGAAGTATGTTTTTAAATATTCTGGTATCCATTCATTGGGCGGAATTGAAGTGCTCTAAGGTCGTTTCGTTGGAAGCAGGTTTTAAATGCTCTGGAGTCATTTCTTTGGAGGCGGGTTTTTATGTGCTCTGAGGTCATTTCTTTGTAATCGTTTTTAAGTGCTCTGAGGTCATTTTGTTGGAAGCAGGTTTTAAATGCTCTGGAGTAATTTCGTTGAAAGGGGGATTTTAGTGCTCTGGAATCATTTCGTTGGAAGCGGATTTTTAAGTGATCTGGTGTACTTTTGTTGGAAGCGGGTTTTAGAGTTCTCTGGATTCATTTCGTTTAGGCGGGTATTTTAAGTGCTCTGGAGTCATTTCTTTGGAGGCGGGTTTTACGTGCTGTGGATTCATTTCTTTGGAAGGGGGTTTTAAGTGCTCCTGAGTAATTTTGTTTGGAGCAGGTTTTTAAATGTTCTGGTGTCCATTCGTTGGAAGCGGGGTTTAAGTGCTCTAGGTTCGTTTCGTTGGAAGCAGATTTTTAAATGCTCTGGAGTCATTTCGTTGGAAGCGAGTTTTTATGTGCTCTGAGGTCATTTTGTTGGAAGCGTGATTTTAAGTGCTCTGTGGTCATTTCATTGGAAGCGGTTTTTTAAGTGCTCTGTAGTCATTTCGTTGGAAGTGGGTTTTTCAGTTCTCTGATATCATTTCTTTGGAAACAACGTTTTAAGTGCTCTGGAGTCATTTTTCGTTGGGCGGGGTTTGTAAGTGTTCTGGTATCCTTTCGTTAGGCGGGTTTTTGATTGCTCTGGAGTCATTTCTTTGGAAGCAGTTTTTAAGTGCTCTGGGGTCATTTCGTTTAAGCGGGTTTTAGAGTGCTCTGGAGTCATTTCGTTAGGCGGGTTTTTAAGTGCTCTGGAGTCATTTCTTTGGGCGGGTTTTTAAGTGCTCTGGAGTCATTTCGTTTGAAGCGGGTTTGTAAGTGTTCTGGTATCCTTTTCGTTGGAAGTGTGTTTTTAAGTGCTCTGGAGTAATTTCGTTGGAAGCGTTTTATTTTTTTTTTTTAATTGCTGTGGAGTGATTTCATTTTAAGCGGGTTTTTAAGTGCTCTGGAGTCATTTCGTTGTAAGCGGGTTTTTCAGTATTCTGGGATCCTTTCGTTGGAAGCGGGTTCTTAAGTGCTCTAACTTCATTTCTTTGGAAGCTAGTATTTATGTGTTCTGGTGTCCTTTCGTTGGAAGTGTGTTTTTAGGTGGTCTGGTATCCTTTCGTTGGTAGCGGGTTTTTAAGTGCTCTGGAGTCATTTTGTTGGAAGCATGTTTTTTAAGTGCTCTGAAGTCATTTCATTGGGCGAGTTTTTAAGTGTTCTGGTGTCCTTTCATTGGAAGTGGGTTTTTAAGTGCTCTGGAGTGAATTCGTTGGAAGCCGGTTTTTAAGTGCTCTGGAGTCATTTCGTTGGAAGGGGTTTTTTAAGCTCTCTGGAGTCATTTCGTTGGAAGCTGTTTTTTAAGTGCTCTGGAGTCATTTCGTTTCTTTGGCGGGTTTTAAGTGCTCTGGAGTCATTTCGTTTAAGCGGGTTTTTAAGTGCTCTGGAGTCATTTCGTTGGAAGCGGTTTTTAAAGTGCTCTGGAGTCATTCATTCGTTGGAAGCGGGTTTTAAGTGCTCTGGATTCATTTTGTTGGGCGTTTTGTTTTTAAGTGCTCTGTGATTTCATTTAAGCAGGTTTTTAAGTATTTCTGGTGTTTTTTTTTTTTTCAAGTGCTAGGAGTGATTTTGTTGGAAGGGGTTTTAAGTGCTCTGAGGTCATTTTTTGGAAGCTAGTTTTTAAATGTTCTGGTGTCATTTTCGTTTTGGCGGGTTTTTAAGTGCTCTAAGTCTGGAGTCATTTCGTTGGGAAGCGGGTTTTTAAGTGCTCTGGAGTCATTTTGTTGGAAGCGGGTTTTATGTGCTCTGGGGTCATTTCGTTGGAAGCTTGTTTTTAAGTGTTCTGGTGTCATTTCGGTTGGAAGCGTGTTTTTAAGTGCTCTGGGTCATTTCATTGGAAGGCGGTTTTTAAGTGCTCTGGAGTCATTTCTTTGGAAGTAGGTTTTTAAGCTCTCTGAGTCATTTCCTTTGGAAGCGGGTTTTTAAGTTCTCTGTAGTCATTTCTTTTGGCGTTTTTTGATTGCTCTGGAGTCATTTCATTGGAAGCGTTTTTTTAAGTGCTCTGGAGTCATTTCGTTTGGAATGTGGGTTTTTAAGTGTTCTAAAGTCATTTTAATTTGGAAGCGGTTTTTAAGTGCTCTGGAGTTCATTTCGTTTGGAAGCTGCGTTTTTAAGTGCTCTGGAGTCATTTCGTTTGGAGCGGGTTTTTAAGTGCTCTGGAGTCATTTTGTTGGAAGGTTTTTAAGTGCTCTGGAGTCATTTCATTTGGAAGCGGGTTTTTAAGTGCTCTGAGTCATTTTTTTGGAGGCGGGTTTTTAAGTGTTCTAGTATTTGAAGCGCGGTTTTTAAGTGCTCTGGAGTCATTTTGTTTGAAGCAGGTTTTTAAATTCTCTGGTAGTCATTTTGTTGGCAGCGGGTTTTTAAGTGCTCTGAGGTCATTTCGTTGGTTTTGTTTTTAAGTGTTCTGGGGTCATTTCGTTGGAGCGGGTTTTAAGTGCTCTGGGTCATTTCGTTTGGAAGCGGGTTTTTTATATTCTTATCCAGTCATTTCGTTGGAAGCGGGTTTTAAGTGCTCTGGGTCATTTTTGGAAGCGGTTTTAAGTTGCTCTGGTGTCATTTCTTTGAAGCGGGTTTTAAGTGCTCTGGAGTCATTTTGTTGAAGCGGGTTTTAAGTGCTCTGGAGTCATTTTGTTGGAAGCGGGTTTTAAATTTCTGGAGTCATTTTGATTTTTTCGTTGGAAGCGAGTTTTTAAGTGCTCTGGTGTCATTTCGTTTGGAAATGGGTTTTTTCTCTCTGTCATTTTTTGGCGGGTTTTTAAGTGCTCTGGAGTCATTTCGTTTGGAAGCGGGTTTTTAAGTGCTCTGCAGTCATTTTTTGGAAGCGGTTTTTAAGTGCTCTGGAGTCATTTCGTTTGAGCGGATTTTTAAGTGTTCTGGAGTCATTTCGATTTAAGCGGGTTTTTAAGTGCTCTGGGTCATTTTGTTTTAGGCAGGTTTTTAAGTGTTCTGTAGTCATTTTGTTGAAGCGGTTTTTAAGTGCTCTGGAGTCATTTTGTTGCATTGTTTTTTTTGTTTTGCTGTGGTCATTTCGCGAGTTTTTTAAGTGCTCTGTAAGTCATTTCGTTTTAAGCGGGTTTTTAAGTGCTCTGAGTCATTTTGTTTGGAGGCGGGTTTTTAAGTGCTCTGGAGTCATTTTGTTGGAAGCGGTTTTTAAGTGTTCTGGTGTAATTTCGTTGGAAGCGGGTTTTTAAGTGGAAGCAGTTTTCATTTCATTCGTTAGGCGGGTTTTAAGTGCTCTGGAGTCATTTCGTTGGAAGCGGGTTTTTAAGTGCTCTGGAGTCATTTCGTTGGAGGCGGGTTTTTAAGTGTTCTAGGTCATTTCTTTGGAAGCGGGTTTTTAAGTGCTCTGGGTCATTTTGTTGGAAGCAGGTTTTTAAGTGCTCTGGAGTCATTTCGTTGAAAGCAATTTTTTTAAGTGCTCTGGTGTCATTCATTGGAAGCGGGTTTTTAAGTGCTCTGAGTCATTTCGTTAGGCGGGTTTTAAGTTCTCTGGATTCATTTTGTTGGAAGGGGTTTTTAAGTGCTCTGGAGTCATTTCTTTGGAGGCGGGTTTTTAAGTGTTCTGGATTCATTTCGTTGGAAGGGTTTTTAAGTGCTCATTCATTTGTTTGGAGCAGGTTTTTAAGTGCTCTGGTGTCATTTCTTTTCGCAAGGTTTTAAGTGAAGCAGGTTTTTAAATGCTCTGGGTCATTTCGTTTGGCGCGGTTTTTATGTGCTCTGAGGTCATTTTGTTTAGTCGGGTTTTAAGTGCTCTGGTCATTTTGTTTGGAAGCTGTTTTTAAAGTGCTCTGTATCATTTCGTTGGAAGCGGGTTTTATGTTTCTGTATCCTTTCAAGCAGGTTTTAAATCCCCTGGAGTCATTTCGGGTTTTTAAGTGCTTTGTAATCGTGTTTTTGGATTCATTTGTAGGAAGCAGGTTTTTAAATGCTCTGGAGTCATTTAATTTCGTTGAATTTTGTTGGAAGGGTTTTTAGTGCTCTGGAATCATTTCGTTGGGCGGATTTTTAAGTGATCTGGTGTCTTTTATTTTAGGCGGGTTTAGAGTTCTCTGGATTCATTTCGTTGGAAGCGGTATTTTAAGTGCTCTGGAGTCATTTAGTTAGAGCGGGTTTTTTCGTGCTGTGGATTCATTTCTTTGGAAGGGTTTTTAAGTGCTCCTAGTAATTTTGTTTGGAGCAGGTTTTAAATGTTCTGGTGGTCATTCGTTGGAAGCGGGGTTTAAGTGCTCTAGGTTCATTTCGTTGGAAGCAGATTTTTAAATGATCTGAGTCATTTCGTTAGGCGGTTTTTTATGTGCTCTGGTCATTTCTTTGGGCGTGTTTTTTAAGTGCTCTGTGGTCATTTCATTGGAGCGGTTTTTTAAGTGCTCTGTAGTCATTTCGTTGGAAGTGGGTTTTCAGTTCTCTGATATCATTTCTTTGAAACAGCGTTTTAAGTGCTCTGGAGTCATTTCGTTTGGACGGGGTTTGTAAGTGTTCTGGTATCCTTTCGTTAAGCGGGTTTTTGATTGCTCTGGAGTCATTTCTTTGGAAGCAGTTTTTTAAGTGCTCTGGGGTCATTTCGTTAGGCGGGTTTAGAGTGCTCTGGAGTCATTTCGTTAGGCGGGTTTTAAGTGCTCTGGAGTCATTTCTTTGGAAGCGGGTTTTAAGTGCTCTGGAGTCATTTCGTTTGAAAGCGGGTTTGTAAGTGTTCTGGTATCCTTTCGTTGGCAGTGTGTTTTTAAGTGCTCTGGAGTAATTTCGTTGGCGTTTTATTTTTTTTTAATTGCTGTGGGTGATTTCATTTAAGCGGTTTTTAAGTGCTCTGGAGTCATTTCGTTGTAAGCGGGTTTTCAGTATTCTGGGATCCTTTCGTTAGGCGGGTTCTTAAGTGCTCTAACTTCATTTCTTTGGAAGCTAGTATTTATGTGTTCTGGTGTCCTTTCGTTGGAAGTGGGTTTTAAGTGGTCTGGTATTCTTCGTTTTAGCGGGTTTTTAAGTGCTCTGGAGTCATTTTGTTGGGCATGTTTTAAGTGCTCTGGAAGTCATTTCATTGGGCAGGTTTTTTAAGTGTTCTGGTGTCCTTTCGTTGGAAATGGGTTTTAAAGTGCTCTGGGGTCATATTATTGGAATTGGTTTTATGTGCTCTGGAGTCATTTAGTTGGAAGCGGGTTTTTAAGTGCTCTGGAGTCATTTCGTTGGAGCTGTTTTTAAGGCTCTGGAGTCATTTCGTTGGAAAGCGGGTTTTCATTTCTAGTCATTTTTTGGAAGCTGTTTTTAAGAGCTCTGGAGTCATTTCTTTGGTGGCGGGTTTTTAAGTGTTCTAGTATCCTTTCGTTGTAAGCAGATTTTTAAGTGCTCTGGATTCATTTATTTGGAAGCAGGTTTTTAAGTGCTTCTGGAGGTCATTTCTTTGACAAGGTTTTACGTGCTCTGGATTCATTTTGTTGGAAGCTGTTTTTAAGTGTTCTGGTGTCCTTTCTTTAAGCGGGTTTTTAAGTGTTCTGGTGTCATTCGTTTGAAGCGTTTTGTAAGTGTTCTGGTATTTTCGTTGGAAGTGGGTTTTTAAGTGCTCTGGAGTCATTTAGTTGTAAGCGGGTATTTAAGTGTTCTGGGATGCTTTTCGTTTTAAGCGGGTTGTCAAGTGTTCGAAGGTCATTTTGTTGAGCGTTTATTTATGTGTTTTGGTGTCATTTCATTGGAAGTGGGTTGTTAAGTCTTCTGGTATCCATTTAGTTTGAAGTGGGTTTTTAAGTGCTCTGGAGTCATTTCTTTGGAAGCGGTTTTAAGTGCTCTGGAGTCATTTCTTTGGAAGCTGGTTTGTAAGTGCTTTGGAGTCATTTCTTTGGAAGTGGGTTTGTAAGTGCTCTGGATTCATTTCGTTGGAAAAGGTTTTTATGTGCACTGAGTTCATTTTTTTGGAAGCGGGTTTTTAAGTGTTCTGGTATCCTTTCGTTGGAAGCGGGTTTTTAAGTGCTCTGGAGTCATTTTGTAAGGCGTGTTTTAAGTGCTCTGGAGTCATTTCGTTGGAAGCAGAGTTTTTAAGTGTTCTGTGTCCCTTCGTTGGAAGTGGTTTTTAAGTGCTCTGGGGTTATTTTTAAGTGGGTTTTTAAGTGCTCTGGAGTCATTTCCTTGGAAGCGGGTTTTTAAGTGCTCTGGAATCATTTCGTTGAAGCGGGTTTTAAGTGATCTGGTGTCCTTTTGTTGGCAGCGGGTTTTAAGTGCTCTGGAGTCATTTCGTTGAGCGGTTTTTTTTAAGTGCTCTGGAGTCATTTCATTGAAAGTAGGGTTTTTAAGTCCTTTCGTTTAGGCGGTTTTTAAGTTCTTTAGTCATTTCTTTAGGCGGGTTTTGATTGCTGGGAGTCATTTTGTTAGGCGGGTTTTTAAGTGCTCTGGTCATTTCTTTGGGCAGTAGGTTTTTAGTGTTCTGGAATCATTTTATTTATTTGGGCGTTTTTTTAAGTGATACTGGTGTTCTTTTTTTTAAGCGGGTTTTTAATGATCTGGTGTCATTTTGTTTTAAGCGGTTTTTAGAGTGCTCTGGAGTCATTTCGTTGGAAAAAGGTTTTTAAGTGCTCTGGTCATTTCGATTTGGAAGCTAGGTTTTAAAGTGCTCTGGGGTCCTTTTCGTTAGGTGGTTTTTAAGTTCTCTGTAGTCATTTCGTTGGAAGCAGGTTTTTAATTGCTCTGGGTCATTTTTATTTGGTCAAGCGTGGAAGTTTTCAAGCTCTCTGGAGTCATTTCGTTTAGGCTGTTTTTAAGTGCTCTGGAGTCATTTCGTTGGAGGCGGGTTTTAAAGTGCTCTGGGGTCATTTAGTTGAAGCGGTTTTTAAGTGCTCTGGTCATTTTGTAGGTTTTTTTCGTTGAGTCAGGTTTTTAAGTGCTCTGGAGTCATTTTGTTGGAGCGGGTTTTTAAGTGCTCTGGTGTCATTTAGATTTAGGCGGGTTTTTAAGTGCTCTGAGTCATTTCATTGGAAGCAGTTTTTAAGTGTTCTGGTATCCTTTCGTTGGAAGGGTTTTAAGTGCTCTGGAGTCATTTAGTTTGCAGTTTTTAGGTTTTTAGGAGTCATTTTGTTCTGGTTGTCAATTCGAAAGTCATTTTTTTGGAAGCAGGTGTTTAAGTGTCCTTTCTGAAAGTGGAACATTAAGATCTTCTGGTATCCTTTCGTTGGAAGCAGGTTTTTAAGTGCTCTGGAGTCATTTCGTTAGGCGGTTTTTTAGTGTCTCTTGAGTCATTTCTTTGGAAGCTGGTTTTTGTAAGTGCTCTGGAGTCATTTTTTGTTGTAAGTACTCTGGATTCATTTTAAGTTTTATGTGCACTCATTCATTTTTTGGACATGTTTTTAAGTGTTCTGGTATCCTTTTCGTTGGAAGCGGGTTTTAAAGTGCTCTGGAGTCATTTTGTTAGGCGTGTTTTTAAGTGCTCTGGAGTCATTTAAGCGGTTTTAAGTGTTCTTCCCTTGTTGGAATCGGGTTTTAAAGTGCTCTGGTCATTTTTAAGCAGGTTTTAAGTGCTCTGGAGTCATTTCGTTGGAAAGAAGGTTTTTAGTGCTCTGGAGTCATTTCCTTGGAACGGGTTTTAAGTGCTCTGGTGTCTTTTGTTGGACGGGTTTTTAAGTGCTCTGGAGTCATTTCGTTTGAAGCGGTTTTTAAGTGCTCTGGGTCATTTCGTTGAAAGCGGGTTTTAAGTGCTCTGGTCATTTCTTTGGAAGGGGTTTTTAAGTTCTTTGGTCATTTTGTTGGAAGCAGGTTTTTTGAGTGCTCTGAGTCATTTTTGTTGGAAGCAGTTTTTTTAAGTGCTCTGGTGTCATTTTTGGAAGAAGGTTTTAAGTGCTCTGGAATCATTTCCTTGGAAGTGGTTTTAAGTATGATAATCATGGTGTATCATTTTTAAGCGTGTTTTTAATGATCTGGTGTCCTTTTTTGGAAGCGGTTTTTTAGAGTGCTCTGGAGTCATTTCGTTGGAAAAGGTTTTTAAGTGTTCTGGAGTCATTTCGTTGGGCGGGTTTTTCAGTGCTCTGGAGTCATTTCGTTAGGCGGTTTTTTAAGTTCTCTGGAGTCATTTTGTTTGAAGCGGGTTTTTTGATTGCTCTGGAGTCATTTTGTTGGCAGTGGGTTTTAAGTGCTCTGGAGTCATTCGTTGAAAGCGTTTATTTTTTTAAGTGCTCTGGGGTCATTTCTTTTAAGCGGGTTTTTAAGTGCTCTGTTGAGTCATTTGTTGGCGCGGTTTTAAGTGCTCTGGGTAATTTGTTTGGGCAGATTTTTAAGTGCTCTGGAGTCATTTCTTTGGAAGCTAGTATTTTAAGTGTTCTGGAGTCATTTCATTGGGCGGGGTTTTAAGTGTCTGGTATTCATTACGTTTGGAAGTGGGTTTTTAAGTGCTCTGGAGTCATTTTTTTTGAAGCAGGTTTTTAAATGTTCTGGTGTCATTTCGTTGGAAGCAGTTTTTAAGTGCTCTGGTGTCATTTCGTTGGAAATGGGTTTTAAAGTGCTCTGGAGTCATTTCGTTGGAATTAGTTTTTATGTTCTCTTGAGTCATTTCTTTAAGCGGGTTTTGAAGTGCTCTGGAGTCATTTGTTGGAAGCAGGTTTAAGTGCTCTGGGTCATTTATTGGAAGCAGGTTTTTAAGTGTTCTAGAGTCATTTCGTTGGAAGCGGGTTTTAAGTGCTCTGGAATCATTTCGTTGGAAGCTTGTTTTTAAGTGCTCTAGTATCCTTTAGTTTTTGGCTCTGGGTATTTTAAGTGCTCTGGAGTCATTTTGTTGATTTACAGCGGTTTTTGCGTGCTGGAGTCATTCTTTGGAAGCGGGTTTTTAAGTGCTCTGGAATCATTTCATTTAGGCTCCTGGTCCTTTTTAAAGTAAGTCCTCTGGAGTCATTTTATTTGAAGCAGGTTTTTAAATGTTCTGGTATCCATTAGTTGGGCAGGTTTTTAAGTGCTCTGGAGTCATTTAGTGTAGCTTGGGTTTTAAATGCTCTGGAGTCATTTTGTTTTAAGCGGTTTTTGTATTGCTGGGGTCATTTCGTTTGGGCTAGGTTTTAAGTGCTCTGTGGTCATTTCATTGAAACGGTTTTTAAGTCTTCTCAGTCATTTCGATTTGGAAGCAGGTTTTTAGTGCTCTGGGTCATTTCGTTGGAGCAGGTTTTAGTGATCTGGTGTCCTTTCTTTGGAAGCTGGTTTTAAGTGCTCTGGAGTCATTTCTTTGGAAGTAGTTTTTAAGTGTTCTGGATTATTTTCGTTGGAAGCGGTTTTTAAGTGCTCTGGAGTTCATTTTTTGAGCGTTTATTTTTAAGTGCTCTAGTATTTCGTTTAAGCGGTTTTTTAGTTCTCTGGAGTCATTTGTTGGCGGGTTTTTAAGTGTTCTGGGTCATCCTTTAGTTTGGTTTTTAAGTGTTCTGGTGTCCCTTTCTTTTGGGTTTTAAGTGCTCTGAGTCATTTCGTTAGGTGGTTTTTAAGTGCTCTGGAGTCATTTCCTTGGAAGCGGTTTTAAGTGCTCTGGATTCATTTCGTTGGAAGGCGGATTTTTTAGTGCTCTGGAGTCATTTTGTTGGAAGCAGGTTTTTAAGTGCTCTGGAGTCCTTTCTTTGGAAACAAGTTATTAGTGCTCTGGGTCATTTCTTGGCGTGTTTTTAAGTGCTCTGGAGTCATTTCTTTGGAAGCAGGTTTTTAAGTTCTTGGTCATTTCTTTAGGCGGAAGTTTTTTTAGTGCTCTGGGGTCATTTGTTGGAAGTGGGTTTAAGTGCTCTGGAGTCTTTCCTTGGCGGGTTTTAAGTGCTCTGGAGTCATTTCGTTTGAGCGGGTTTTAGAGTGCCCTGGATTGGTTTCATTTTAAGCTGTTTTTAAGTGCTCTGGAGTCATTTAGTTGGAAGCGGGTTTTCGTGCTCTGGATTCATTTGTTGGAAGTGGGTTTTAAGTTCTCTTGGTAATCAAGGTTTTAAGTGCTCTGGAGTCATTTTAAAGTTTTTAAGTTCTCTGGAGTCATTTCTTTGGAAGCAGGTTTTAAGTGCTCTAGGTCATTTTGTTAGCTGGGTTTTTATGTGCTCTTGAGTCATTTTTTAAGCAGGTTTTTTGGTTCTGAGGTCATTTTTTTTGGAAAGCGGTTTTTAAGTGCTCTGGAGTCATTTCGTTGGAAGGGGTTTTTAAGTGCTCTGGAGTCATTTCGTTGGAAGCGGTTTTTAAGTGCTCTGGAGTCATTTTCGTTAGGCAGTTTTTAAGTGCTCTGGAGTCATTTCGTTGGAGCCGGGTTTTAAGTGCTGTGGATTCATTTCCTTGGAAGGGGTTTTAAGTGCTCTGAGTAATTTTGTTTGAAGCAGGTTTTTAAATGCTGGTGTCCATTCTTTGGAAGCGGGGTTTAAGTGCTCTGGAGTGATTTCGTTTGGAAGCCGTTTTTAAGTATTCTCCTGTCCATTTCGTTGGAAGCGGGTTTTAAGTTCTCTGGGGTCATTTCATTGGAAGCAGGTTTTTGAGTATTCTGCAGTCATTTTGTTGAGGCGTATTTTTAAGTGCTCTGGAGTCATTTCATTGAGGCAGATTTTAAGTGCTCTTCAGTCATTTTTAAGTGTGTTTTAAGTGTCAGTCATTTTTGGACGCGGTTTTAAGTTCTCTGGAATCATTTGTTGGAAGTGGTTTTGATTGCTCTGGTATCATTTTTTTGGAAGCGGTTTTAAGTGCTCTGTGAGTCATTTCATTTTAAGTGGTTTTTGCGTGCTGTGGATTCATTTTCGTTGTAAGCGGGTTTTAAGTGCTCTGAAGTCATTTCCTTGGAAGCGGGTTTTAAGTGTTCTAGAGTCATTCTTTCATTTAAGTGGTCTGGGTCATTTTTTGGAAGTGGTTTTGGTGGTCTGGAGTCATTTTGTTGAAGCGGGTTTTAAGTGTTCTGGTGTCATTTCTTTGGGCGGATTTTAAAGTGTTCTAGAGTCATTTCGTTGAAGTGGATTCCGGTTTGGTTATTGAAATGGGTTTTTAAAATGCTCTGTAGTCATTTTTAGAAGAAGGTTTTTATTGCTCTGGAGTCATTTTTTAGCGGGTTTTAAGTGCTCTGGTCCTTTATTGGAAGCGGGTTTTTAAGTGCTCTGGAGTCATTTCCTTGGAAAAGGTTTTATGTGTTCTGAGTCATTTAGTTGCAAAGGGTTTTAATTTGGAGTCATTTCGTTAGCGGGTTTTAAGTCTTCTGGGAGTCCTTTTGTTGGAAGCGGTTTTTAAGTGTTCTGGAGTCATTTCTTTAGGCAGGTTTTAAGTGCTCTGGAGTCATTTAGTTGGAAGGCGGGTTTTAAGTGCTCTGGTATCATTTGTTTGGAAGCTGTTTTTAAGTGATCTGGAGTCATTTTTCGTACAGCGGGTTTTAAGTGCTCTAGTATTTGTTGGAAGCGGGTTTTTAAGTGCTCTGAGTCATTTGTTTTAGTAGCGGTTTTAAGTGCCCTGAGTCATTCATTAAGCGGGTTTTAGAGTGCCCTGGAGTCATTTAGTTGGAAGCGGTTTTATGTGCTCTGAGTCATTTCTTTGGAAGCAGGTTTTAAGTGCTCTCCTGTCATTTTCTTTGGAAACGGGTTTTTAAGTGCTCTGGAGGTAATTTTGTTTGGCGTGATTTTAAGTGCTCTGGGTCATTTCTTTGGAAGCGGTTTTTAAGTGTTCTAGTGTCATTTTGTTGGAAGTTTTTTAAGTTCTCTGGGGTCATTTCGTTTGGAGTTGGTTTTTAAGTGCTCTGAGTCATTTCGTTGGAGCGGGTTTTTAAGTGCTCTTGAGTCATTTCTTTTGAAGGGTTTTAAATTAACTTTTAGCTATTTTCATTCAGGGTCATTCGTTGGAGGCGGTATTTTTAAGTGCTCTGGAATCATTTCGTTTGGGGTTTGCGGGTTTTAAGTCATTTTTGGAAGCGAGTTTTGTCATTGAGGTCATTTTTTTGGCGGGTTTTAAGTGCTCTGGGTCATTTCATTTAGGCATTGGTTTTTAAGTGCTCTGGATTCATTTCTTATTTTCATTTGGTTTTTTAAGTGCTCTGGAGTCATTTCGTTTTAAGTGGGTTTTTAAGTGCTTTGAGTCATATTATTTGGAAACAAGCAGTTTTTAAGTCATTTTGTTGGAAAGCGGGTTTTTAAGTGCTCTGGAGTCATTTCTTTGGAAGCAGGTTTTAAGTGTTCTGAGTCATTTCGTTGGGGCGGGTTTTAAGTGTTCTGGAGTCATTTTCGTTGGAAGTGGGTTTTAAGTGTTCTGGAGTTATTTTTTTTTTTGGAAGTTTTCTTTTTTTTTTAAGTGCTCTGGAGTCATTTCATTGGAAGCGGGTTTTAAGTGTTCTGGAGTCATTTCTTTAAGTGGGTTTTAAGTGCTCTGGATTTATTTCGTTGGGCGGGATTTTTTTTGTTAATCGGGTTTTGAGTCATTTTTTGGAAGGGTGTTTTTAAGTTCTAGTAGTCATTTCAGGTTTTTATGTTCGAAGTCATTTTGCAAGCATGTTTTAAGTGCTCTGGAGTCATTTCTTTGAGGCTTAGGTTTTTAAAGTGTTCTGGTGTCATTTCATTGGGGTTTAAGTGCTCTGGGTATTATTGTTGGGCAGTTTTAAGTGCTCTGTGGTCATTTCATTGACGTGTTTTTAAGTGCTCTGTGTTCATTTCGTTGGACGGTTTTTTAAGTGCTCTTCAGTCATTTAGTGGTTTTTAAGTGCTCTGAGTCATTTTTGTTGGAAGCAGGTTTTAAGTTCTCTGGAGTCATTTCTTTGGAAGCGGTTTTTAAGTGCTCTGGAGTCATTTTGTTGAGCGTGTTTTAGTGCTCTGGAGTCATTTCTTTGGAAGCTGTTTTTTAAGTGCTCTAGGTCATTTTGTTGGGCCAGGTTTTAAGTGCTCTAGAGTCATTTTGTTGGAAGGGTTTTAAATTGCTCTGGAGTCATTTCATTGCAAGCAGGTTTTTAAGTGCTCTGAGTCATTTCTTTGGAAGCAAGTTTTTTAAGTGCTCCTGAGTCATTTTGTTGGGCGGGTTTTTAAGTGTTCTGGTGTCATTTCTTTGGAAGCGGATTTTTAAGTGCTCTGAGTCATTTCATTGAGGCGGGTTTTTAAGTGTTCTGGTATTCTTTCGTTGGAAGCGGTTTTTAATTGCTCTGGAGTCATTTAGTTATGCGGGTATTTAAGTGTTCTGGAGGTTTCTTGGAAGTGGGTTTTCATTGATCGGGTTGTTAAGTGCTCTGAGTCATTTCTCTTTGGAAGCGGGTTTTATGTGTTCTGGTGTCCTTTCATTGAAAGTAGGTTTAAGTCTTCTGGTATCCTTTCATTGGAACGGTTTTTAGAGTGCTCTGGGTCATTTTCTTTGGAAGCGGGTTTTTTAGTGCTCTGGAGTCATTTCGTTGGAGCGGGTTTTGTAAGTGCTCTGGAGTCATTTAGATTGGAAGTAGGTTTTGTACTCTGGATTCATTTCGTTGGAAAAGGTTTTTATGTGCACTGGAGTCATTTTTTAGTGCGTTTTTTTAAGTGTTCTGGTATCCTTTAGTTAGGCGGGTTTTTAAGTGCTCTGGAGTCATTTTTTGTTGGAAGGCGTGATTTTAAGTGCTCTGGAGTCCTTTCATTGGAAGTTAGGTTTTAAGTGCTCTGGAGTCATTTCGTTGGCGGGTTTTTAGGTGCTCTGGAATCATTTATTTTAGCGGATTTTTAAGTGATCTGGTGTCCTTTTGTTGCGGGTTTTAGAGTGCTCAGGTCATTCGTTACAGCGGGTTTTTAAAGTGCTCTGGAGTAAATTCTTTGAGGCAGGTTTTTAAGTGTTCTGGAGTCATTTTGTTAGGCAGTATTTTAAGTGCTCTATAGTCATTTCGTTGGGGCGATTTTAGTGCTCTGGAATCATTTCGTTGGAAGCAGTTTTAAGTGCTCTGGATTCATTTCCTTGGAAGGGGTTTTTAAGTGCTCTGTGTAATTTTGTTTTGGAAGCAGGTTTTTAAATGTTCTGGTGTCCATTAGATTGGGCAGGGGTTTAAGTGCTCTAGGAGTCATTTCGTTGGAAGCAGGTTTTTAAATCTTCTGAGTCATTTCATTGGAATGGTTTTAGAGTGCTCTGGAGTCATTTCGTTGGATGCGGTATTTTAAGGTGCTCAGTAGTCATTTCATTGGAAGCAGGTTTTAAGTGCTGGAGTCATTTCTTTGGAAGCAAGTTTTTAAGTGCTCTGGAGTCATTTTGTTGTTTCATTTCATTGGGTTTTTAAGTGTTCTGGTGTCCTTTCTTTGGAGCGGGTTTTTAAGTGCTCTGGAGTCATTTCATTGGAGCGGGTTTGTAAGTATTCTGGTATTCTTCGTTGGAAGTGGGTTTTTAATTGCTCTAGAAGTCATTTAGTTGTAAGCAGGTATTTAAGTGTTCTGGGATGCTTTACGTTTTAAGCGGGTTATTTAAGTGTTCTGAAAGTCATTTGTTGGAAGCTCGTATTTATGTGTTCTGGTGTCCTTCGTTGGAAGTGGGTTTTTAAGTCTTCTGAGTATCCTTGAAGCGGGTTTGGGCGGGTTTTTAAGTGTTCTGGTATCTGATCCTTTTTGAAGCAGGTTTTAAGTGTTCTGGAGTCATTTTCTTTGGCGGGTTTTTAGTGCTCTGGAGTCATTTCGTTGGAAGCGGGTTTTAGAGTAGTCTCTGGAGTCATTTACGTTTGGAGTAGCTTTTTAGAGGTTTTAAGTCCTCTGGATTCATTTCGTTGGAAAAGATTTTTTAAGTGCACTGAGTTCATTTTTTTAGGCAGGTTTTAAGTTTCTAAGTCCTTTTGGCGGGTTTTAAGTGCTCTAGGTCATTTGTAGGAAGCGTGATTTTAAAGTGCTCTGGTGTCATTTGAAGATCAGGTTTTTAAGTGTTCTGTTGTGAGTTTTTTTTAAGTGGGTTCTGGATGGGGTCATTTCTTTGGAAGCAGGGCTTTAAGTGTTCTGTTGTCCTTTTGTGGAATTTTTTTTAATTGCTCTATTCCGCGCTTGCTGGTTTTTAAGGTTTTAGTCATTTCGTTGAAGCGGGTTTTTAAGTGCTCTGGAGTCACTTCTTTGGAGCGGGTTTTAAGTGCTCGAGAGTCATTTCGTTCAAAGCAGGTATTTAGTGCTCTGGAATCATTTTGTTGGAAGTGGATTTAGAAGTGATCTTTAAGTGCTCTTGGAGTCTTTTGTTGAAGCGGGTTTTAGAGTGCTGGAGTCATTCGGGGTGGAAGCTGGTTTTTTAGGTATCTGGAGTAAATTCTTTGGAAGTGGGTTTTTAAGTGCTCTGGAGTCATTTCGTTGGAAGCGGTATTTTAAGTGCTCTGGAGTCATTTTGTTGGGCGGATTTTCGTGCTGTGGATTCATTTCCTTGGAAGGGTTTTAACTGCTCTAGGTAATTTTGTTTTTAAATGTTTCAGGTGTTTTAAAGTGGTTCTGAATTTTGTCCTTTGGAAGCGGTTTTAAAGTTCTGGAGTCATTCATTTGAAGCGGGTTTGTTCTGGTAATTCGTTGGAAATGGGTTTTTAAATATTCTGGAGTTTTTTCATTGGAAGCGGTTTTTATGTGCTCTGGAGTCATTTCATTGGAAGCGGTTTTTAAGTGTTCTGAGTCATTCCAGTTGAGGCGTGTTTTAAGTGCTCTGTGGTCATTCTTTTGGGCGGTTTTTAAGTTCTCTGGAAAGAGTCATTTCGTTGGAGTGGGTTTTTCAGTGCTCTGGATTCATTCGTTGAAGCGGTTTTAGATTCTCTGAGAGTTATTTCAGCGGGTTTTGTCTGGTCATTTGAAGCGGGTTTTGGTCTGATTCATTTTATTGAAGCGGGTTTTTAGGGCTCTGAGTCATTTCTTTGAAAGATTTTTTTAAGTGCTCTGGAGTCATTTCCAGTTTGGTTTTGAGATCTCTGGAGTCAGTTTTTAAGCCGGTTTTTGAGTGCTCTGAGTCATTTTGTTGGAAGCGGTTTTTCGTGCTCTGTAGTCATTTCCTTGGAAGCAAGGTTTGAGTCATTTCCTTGAATCATTTTGTTGAATCATTTAGTTGGAAGTGTTATCCAACCTTTCTTTTTGGAAGAAGGTTTTTAAGAACCTCTGAGTCATTTCGTTTTGAAGCGGGTTTGTAAGTGTTCTGGTATCCTTTCGTTTTGAAAGGGGGTTTTTAAGTGCTCTGGAGTAATTTAGTTAGAAGTTTTTTTTTTTAATTGCTGTGGAGTGATTTCATTTGAAGGGGTTTTTAAGTGCTCTGAGTCATTTCGTTGCAAGTGGGTTTTCAGTGCTCTGGGTCATTTTGTTGGAAGCGGTTTTTTTAACTTCCTTTCACTTAAAACTAGTTTTTGATTGTTCTGAATCATTTCTTTGAAAGGGGTTATTAAGTGCTCTGAGTCATTTCTTTGAGCGGGTTTTTAAGTGCTCTGGAGTCATTTTCTTGCAAAGTGGTTTTAGAGTGCTCTGGAGTCATTCTTTGGAATGGTTTTAAGTGCTCTGGAGTCATTTCTGGAATTGCTCTGTCACGTTGAGGTTTTTAAGTTTTGATGTCCTTTCTTTTTTGGAACGGTTTTTAAGTGCTCTGAGTCATTTCGTTTGAAGCAGGTTTTAAGTGTTCTGATGTCCTTTCTTTGGAAGCGGGTTTTTAAGTGCTCTGGAGTCATTTTTTGAAGCGGTTTTTTAAGTGTTCTGGAGTCATTTCGTTGGAAGCGGGTTTTTAAGTGTTCTGGAGTCCTTTTTGTTTGGAAGCTAGTATTTATGTGTTCTGGGAGTCATTTTGTTGGAAGCGGGTTTTAAGTGGTCTGGTTTCATTTGTTGTTTTAAAAGCTGGTTTTTATGTGTGTCAGGGGTGTCCTTTCATTGGAAGCGGGTTTTAGTTGCTCTGGAGTCATTTCGTTGAAGCAAGGGTTTTAAGTGCTCAGTCATTTGTTTGCTTTGGGTTTAAAAGTGCTCTGAGTCATTTTGTTGAAATGGTTTTAAGTGCAAGAGTCATTTATTTTGAAGAGGTTTTTAATGCTCTGTGTCCTTTCGTTGGAAAGTGGGTTTTAAAAGTGCTCTGGGGTCATTTCGTTGGAAGTAGGTTTTAAGTGCTCTGGAGTCATTTTGTTGGAAGCGGTTTTTAAGTGCTCTGGAGTCATTTATTGGAAGCGGGTTTGGGTGCTCTGGAGTCATTTGTTGGAAGAGGTTTTTAAGTGCTCTGGAGTCATTTTTTGAAGGCGGGTTTTAAAGTGCTCGGGTCATTTCGTTGAAGAGGTTTTTTAAAGCTCTCTGGAGTCATTTTTTGGAAGCAGGTTTTTATGTGCTCTAGGGTCATTTATTTGGAAGCAGGGTTTTAAGTGCTCTGAGTCATTTTTTGAAGCAGGTTTTTGCGTGCTCTGGTGTCATTTCATTGGAAGCAGGGTTTAAGTGTCTGGAGTCGTTCCCCAATTTGGAAGCAGGTTTTTAAATGCTCTGGAATCATTTCGTTGGAAGCAGGTTTTTATGTGCTCTGAGTCATTCTTTTGGAAGCGGTTTTTAAGTGCTCTGTGTTCATTTGTTGGAGGCGGTTTTTAAGTGCTCTGAGTCATTTTGTTGGAAGTGGTTTTCAGTGTTCTGGATTCATTTTTGTTGGAGTAGGTTTTTGAGGGCTCTGAGTCATTTCTTTGGAAAGCGGTTTTAGAGTGCTCTGAGTCATTTTCGTTGAAGGGTTTTGAAGTGCTCCTGAGTAATTTTGTTTAAGTTGGTTTTTAAATGTTCTGGTGTCCATTCTTTGGAAGCAGGTTTAAGTGCTCTGGAGGTCATTTAGTTTGGAAGCAGGTTTTAAATGTCTGGAGTCCTTTATTTAAGCGGGTTTTATGTGTTCTGAGTCATTTCTTTGCGGGTTTTTAAGTGCTCTGAGTCATTTCGTTGGAAGCAGGTTTTAAGTTCTCTGAGTCAAAAAAAAAGCTGTTTTTTTAAGTGCTCTGGAGTCATTTCATTGGAAGTGGTTTTTTAAAGTTCTCTGAAGAGGTTTTCATGCTGGAGTCATTTGAAGCAGGGTTTTTAAGTGCTCTGGATTCATTTACATTCCTTTTCAGGAAGCAATTTTTTAGTGCTCTGAGTAATTTTGATTTGGAAGCAGGTTTTAAGTGCTCTGGGTCATTTCATTGGAAGCGTGTTTTAAGTGCTCTGGGAGTAATTTCTTTGGAAGCAGGTTTTAAGTGCTCTGGTGTCATTTCTTTGGAAGCGCGGGTTTTAGAGTGCTCTACAAGTCATTTTCTGGAAGCGGTTTTAGAGTGCTCTGGAGTCATTTCTTTGGAAGGGTTTTAGAGTGCTCTGAGGTCATTTCTGGAAGGGTTTAAGCGGAGTCATTTTTAAGTTTTCTTGCTCTGAGTCTTTCGTTGGAGGCGGTTTTTAAGTGCTCTGAGTCATTTATTTTCAAATTGGTTTTGTGTCCCTCTGGAATTCATTTCGTTGGAAGGAGGTTTTAAGTGCTCATGAGTAAGTGCGGTTTTATTTCAAGCAGTGGTTTTTAAATGTTCTGGTGTCCATTGTTGGAAAAGGGTTTTGAGTGCTTTGAGTCGTTTCGTTGGAAACAGGTTTTAAATGCTCTGTAGTCATTTAGGTTTTTGGATCATTTGGAAGGTTTTTTTAAGTGTTCTGGAGACATTTCGTTTGAAGGGGTTTTTAGTGCTCTGGAGTCATTTCTTTGAAGCGGTTTTTAAGTGCTCTGAGTCATTTTCCTTGCAAAGAAGCGTTTTAAGTATTCTCCTTTCCTTTCGTTGGAAGCACATTTTTAAGTGCTTGGAGTCATTTCATTTCGAAAGTGCTCTGAGTTTTTTAAGTGCTCTTTATGTCATTTCATTTCCTTTGCGGGTTTTAGTGCTCTGTATCCTTTGTTGGAAGTGGTTTTAAGTGCTCTTCGTTGGAAGCCGTTTTTGATTGCTCTGAGTCATTTTCATTTAAGCAGTTTTTTTAAGTGCTCTGAGTCATTTGTTGGAAGCGTGTTTTTTAGTGTCACTCTGGAGTCATTTGTTGGAAGGGGTTTTAAGTGCTCTTGAGTCATTTCGTTGAAGTGGTTTTTATGTGCTCTGAGGTCATTTCTTTGGAAGCAGGTTTTTAAGTGCTCTGGAGTCATTTCATTGAAGGTGGTTTTTGTGCTCTTGAGTCATTTTTTGGAAGCAGGTTTTTAAGTATCTGGAGTCATTTCATTGGAAGTGGTTTTTTAGTGCTCTGGAGTCATTTTCGTTGGAGGTGGGTTTTTAAGTGATTTGGTGTCCTTTTGTTGGAAGCATTTTTTTAGAGTGCTCTGGAGTCATTTCTTTGGAAGCAGGTTTTTAAGAGCTCTGGAGTCATTTCCTTGGAAGCGCCTTTTTAAGTATTCTCCTTTCCTTTCATTGGAAGCGTTTTTAAGTGCTCTGGGTTCATTTTGTTGGAAGCAGGTTTTAAGTGCTCTGAGTCATTTCATTGGAAGTGGTTTTAGTGCTCTGGAATCATTTTGTTGGAGCGGGTTTTTAAGTGATCTGGTGTCATTTCATTGGAGGCGGGTTTTAGAGTGCTCTGGAGTCATTTTTTTGAAGCGGTTTTTAAATAGGGCTCTCTTGGAAGAGGGGTTTCACGTTCAGGGTCATTTTTCTTGGAAGCAGGTTTTTACGTGCTCTGGAGTCATTTAGTTGGAAGGTGGTTTTAAGTGCTCTGAGGTCATTTTTTGAAGCGCAGGTTTTTAAATATTCTGGTGTCCATTCGTTGGAAGAAGGGTTTAAGTGCTCTGAGTCATTTTGTTGAAAGCAGGTTTTTAAATGCTCTGTAGTCATTTAGTTGGAAGCGGGTTTTTATGTGCTCTGAGGTCATTTTATTTGGAAGTGGGGTTTTATGTTCTCTGAGTCATTTTTTTGGAAGCGGTTTTTAAGTGCTCTGGAATCATTTTGTTGAAGTGGTTTTTTCAT
Organism: Meriones psammophilus; assembly: GCA_036365155.1. Classification (NCBI taxonomy): domain Eukaryota; kingdom Metazoa; phylum Chordata; class Mammalia; order Rodentia; family Muridae; genus Meriones; species Meriones psammophilus. The sequence goes on from JAEOAE010001393.1 coordinate 99,036, forward strand.
GCTCTGGTCTTTTGTTTGAAGCAGGTTTTAAGTGCTCTGGAGTCATTTGTTGGAAGCAGGTTTTTGAGTGCTCTGGTGTCATTTTGTTGAAGCGGGTTTTTAAGTGCTCTGGGGTCATTTTGTTGGAAGGGGTTTTGAGTGCTCTGGTGTCATTTCTTTGGAGGCGGGTTTTTAAGTGCTCTGTAGTCATTTCATTGAAGCGGGTTTTTAAGTGCTCCAGAGTCATTTCGTTTGAAGCGGGTTTTAAGTGCTCTGAGTCATTTTTGAAGGCGTTTTTAAGTACTCTGGAGTCATTTCATTGGAAGCAGGTTTGTAAGTGTTCTGGTATCCTTTGATTGGAAGTTTTTTTAAGGGCTCTGGAGTCATTTAGTTGGAAGCGTTTTTAATTGCTGTGGAGTGATTTCGTTTTAAGCTGGTTTTTAAGTGCTCTGGAGTCATTTCATTTAAGCTGTTTTTCAGTATTCTGGGATCATTTCGTTGGAAGCTGGTTTTAAGTGCTCTAATTTCATTTCGTTGGAAGCTAGTATTTATATGTTCTGTTGTCCTTTCTTTGGAAGTGGTTTTTTTAAGTGTTCTGGTATCCTTTTGTTGGAAGTGGGTTTTTAAGTGCTCTTGAGTCATTTCGTTGGAAGCGGGTTTTTAAGTGCTCTGTCAGTTACCGTTTGGAAGTGGGTTTTTATTGCTCTGGAGTCATTTCGTTGGAAGCATGTTTTGTAAGTGCTCTGAGTCATTTAGATTTGGAAGTGGGTTTTTTAAGTACTCTGGATTCATTTCTTTGGAAACGGTTTTTTGTGCTCTCTGGTCATTTTTTGGAAGCGGGTTTTTAAGTGCTCTGGAGTCATTTCGTTGGAAGCAGGTTTTTAAAGTGTTCTGAGTCATTTCGTTGTGAAGTGGGTTTTAAGTGCTCTGGAGTAATTTAGCGGGTTTTTGGAAGCAGGTTTTTAAGTGTTCTGAGTCATTTAGTTTGAAGCGGGTTTTAAATGTTCTGGTGTCCTTTCATTAGAAGCGGTATTTTAAGTGCTCTAGGTCATTTTGTTGGAAGCGGGTTTTTAAGTGCTCCTGGGTAATTTGGTTTGGAAGCAGGTTTTTAAATGTTCTGGAGGTCCATTTAGTTGGAAGCATTTTTAAGTGCTTCTTTGGTCATTTCGTTGGAAGCACGGTTTTAAGTGCTCTTGGGAGTCATTTTTGAGGCGGGTTTTTAAGTGCTCTGGGGTCATTTCTTTGAAGCGGGGTTTTATGTGCTCTGAGTCATTTTGTTGAAAGTGGTTTTTAAGTGCTCTGAGTCATTTTGTTGGAAGGGTTTTAAGTGTTCTGGTATCCTTTCTTTTGAAAGTGGTTTTTGAGTGCTCTGAGTCATTTCGTTGGAAGCGGTTTTTACGTGCTCTGAGGTCATTTCTTTGGCGGTTTTTAAGGCTCTGAGGTCATTTCATTGTTGAAGAGGTTTTAAGTGCTCTGGGTCATTTCATTGGAAGGTGGTTTTTAAGTGCTCTGGAGTAATTTTTTGAAGCGGTTTTTAAGTATTCTGGAGTCATTTCTTTGGAAAGGGGTTTTTAAGTACTCTGCTTGGTTTTTTCCTTTAGATTTGGAAACGGTTTTAAATGCTCTGTAGGTCATTTCATTGGAAGCGGTTTTAAGTGCTCTGGAATCATTTGGTTGGAGCGGGTTTTTAAGTGCTCTGGAGTCATTTTTGGAAGCATGTTTTATTGTGCTGGAGTCATTTCGTTGGAAGTGGGATGTAAGTACTCTGGATTCATTTCATTGGAAACAGTTTTTTTATTCTGGAGTCATTTTCCTGAAGAAGGTTTTTTGTGTTCTGGTATCATTTAAATTTGGAAGCAGGTTTTTTAAGTGCTCTGAGTAATTTCGTTGGAAAGTGGTTTTTTTTTAAGTGTTCTGGTTTCCTTTGTTGGTGGGTTTTTATGTTTTGAGGAAGTGGGTTTTAAGTGCTCTGGGGTCATATCGTTGGAAAATGGTTTTTAAGTGCTCTGAAGTCATTTCTATTTGGAAGAAGGTTTTTAAGCACTCTGAGTCATTTCTTTGAAGTGGGTTTTGAGTGTTCTGGGTCCTTTACGTTGGAAGTGGTTTTAAGTGCTCTGGAGTCATTTTCTTTGAAGAAGGTTTTAAGTGCTCTGGAGTCATTTCTTTGGAAGAAGTATTTTAAGTGCTCTGAGTCATTTGATTTGGAAACAGATTTTTTACATGCTGTGGATTCATTTCGTTGGAAGGCAGTTTTTAAGTGCTCTGGAGTAATTTTTGTTTGAAGCAGGTTTTTAAATGTTGTGGATTCATTTGTTGGAAGCAAGGTTTATGTGCTGAGTAATCGCGTTTGTTGGAAGCAGTTTTAAATGCTCTGGAGTCATTTCGTTGGAAGCGGGTTTTTATGAGCTCTGAGGTGATTTCTTTGGGCGGGTTTTAAGTGCTCTGGATTCATTTCGTTGAGCGGGTTTTTTAAGTGCTCTGTGGTCATTTTTCATTGAAGCGTTTTTAAGTGCTCTGGAGTCATTTCGTTGGAAGTTTCTTTTAAGTGCTCTGGATTCATTTCGTTGGAAGCGGTTTTTAAGTGATCTGGAGTCATTTTCGTTGGATTTTATTTTTATAGTGCTCTGGGTCATTTCGTTGGCAGGGTTTTTAAGTGCCCTGGAGTCATTTTTTTGGAAGCGGGTTTTTAAGTGATCTCTGAGTCATTTCCTTTGGAAGGGGTTTTAGAGTGCTCTGGAGTCATTTAGTTGGAGCGGTAATTTTAAGGCTCTGCAGTCATTTCATTGAAAGCAGGTTTATCGTGCTCTGGATTCATTTTTTTGAAGGTGGTTTTTAAAGCGCTCCTGAGTCCATTTTTTGAAGGGTTTTTAAATATTCATTGTCCATTCTTTGGAAGAGGTTTTAAGTACTCTAAGTCGTTTTATTGGAAGGGTTTTTAAATGCTCTGTAGTCATTTCACAGCGGGTTTTTTAAGTGTGCTGGAGTAATTTCGTTTGGCGGTTTTTGTGCTCTTGAGGTCATTTCATTGGATGTGTTTTAAGTGCTCTGGAGTCATTTCGTTGGAAAAGGTTTTATGTGTGCTGAGTCATTTTTTGAAGCGGTTTTTAAGTGTTCTGGTATCCTTTACCGTGGAAAGTTTTTGAGGGTTTTTTAAGTGCTCTGGAGTCATTATTTGAAGCATGTTTTTAAGTGTTCTGGTGTCCTTTCTTTGGAAGGTGGTTTTTAAGTGCTCTGGGGTCATTTATTGGAAGTGGGTTTTTAAGTGCTCTGAGTCATATCCTTGGAAGAAGGTTTTAAGTGCTCTGAGTCATTTCGTTGGAAGAGGTTTTTAAGTGCTCTGGAGTCACTTCATTGAAAGCAGGTTTTAAGTGCTCTGAGTCATTTCGTTGAAGAAGGTTTTAGTGCTCTGGAATCATTTCGTTGGAAAATTTTTTAAGTTATCTCGTGTCCTTTTGTTGAAGCGGGTTTTTTAGTGCTCTGGGAGTCATTTCGTTTAAGCGGGTTTTATGTGCTCTGGAGTCAATTCTTTGGATAGGGTTTTTAAGTGCTCTGGAATCATTTTGTTGAAAGCAGGTTTTTAAGCTCTTTGGAGTCATTTCTTTGGAAGTGGTTTTTAAGAGCTCTGGAGTCATTTCATTCTGGAAGTGGCTTTTCCAGTGCTCTGGAGTCATTTCGTTAGGCGGTTTTTGAGTGCTCTGGAGTCATTTTGTTGGAAGTGGGTTTTGAGTGCTCTGGAGTCCATTCGTTAGGCGGGTTTTAAGTGCTCTTGGGTCATTTTGTTTGAAGCGGGTTTTAAGTGCTCTGCAGTCATTTTTTGGAAGCGGGTTTTAGAGTGCTCTGAGTCATTTTTTTACAAGCTGGTTTTGTATTCTCCTGTCCTTTCTTTGGGCTTCGTTTTTAAGTGCTCGTATCATTTGATTGGAAGGTTTTTAAGTGTTCTGGAGTCATTTCATTGAAACGCTTTTTTTTAGTGCTCTGAATCAGTTCGTTGACAGCCGGTTTTTAAGTGATCTCTGTGTCCTTTTGTTGAAGCGGGTTTTAGAGTGCTCTGGAGTCATTTCTTTGAGCGGGTTTTTAAGTGCTCTGGAGTAAATTAGATTTGGATCAGGTTTTTACGTGCTCTGGAGTTATTTTGTTTGAAGGTGGTTTTTAAGTGCTCCTGAGTAATTTTTTTTTTGAAGCAGGTTTTTAAATATTCTGGTGTCCATTCTTGGAAGAGGGTTTTAAGTACTCTAGGGTCGTTTTCATTGAAGCAGGTTTTAAATGCTCTGTAGTTATTTAGTTGGAGGCGGGTTTTTATGTGCTCTGAGGTCATTTTGTTTTAAGTGGTTTTTTTAAGTGCTCTTGGGTTATTTTTGGATGGCAGTGTTCTGAATCATTTTTTTATGCTGGTTTTTGAGTCATTTCTTTTGTTGGAAGTGGTTTTCATGTGCTCTGGAGTCATTTCATTGGAAGCGGTTTTTAAGTGCTCTGAGTCATTTCATTGGAAGTGGGTTTTAAGTGCTCTGGAGTCATTTCATTGGAAGCGGTTTTTAAGTGCTCTGAGTCATTTCATTGGAAGCAGTTTTTTAAGTGTTCTGAGTATTTTTTTTTGAAGCGGTTTTTAAATATTCTGGTGTCCCCTGGAAGAGGGGTTTCGTAATTTCGTCATTTTGAAGGCGTTTTTAATTGCTCTGGAGTGATTTAGTTTGAAGCGGGTTTTTAAGTGCTCTGGGTCATTTTGTTGTAAGTGGGTTTTTAAGTGTTCTGGGATCCTTTTGTTGAAGCGGGTTCTTAGGAGTGCTCTGGAGTCATTTCTTTGGAAGCTAGGTTTTTGTGTTCTGGTGTCCTTTCTTTGGAAGTGGGTTTTTAAGTCCTCTGGAGTCACTCGTTGGAAGTGTTTTTTATTACTCTGGAGTCATTTCGTTTTAAACATGTTTTTAAGTGCTCTGGAGTCATTTTGTTGGAAGTAGGGATTTTAAGTACTCTGGATTCATTTGTTGGAAACGATTTTTATGTGCACTGAGGTCATTTCTTTGGAAGTGGGTTTTAAGTGTTCTGGTGTCCTTAGTCATTTGAAGTGGGTTTTTAAGTCCCTCTGGAGTCATTTCCTTGGAAGAACATTTTTAAGTTCTCTGGAGTCATTTTTTGAAACATGTTTGTAAGTGCTCTGAGTCATTTAGTTGGAAGTGGGTTTTTAAGTACTCTGGATTCATTTCGTTGGAAACGGGTTTTAAGTGCTCTGGGTCATTTTTTTGGAAGCGGTATTTAGAGTGTTCTGGAGTCCTTTCTTCATTTTTGGTTTTAAGTGCTCTGAATCATTTCATTGGAAGCGGGTTTTTAAGTGCTCTGGAGGCATTTCGTTGGAAGGGTTTTGTAAGTGCCTGAGTAATTTTGTTGAAGCAGGTTTTTAAATGTTCTGGTGTCCATTTATTTGGAAGATTGGGTTTAAGTGCTCTGGGTCATTTTTTGGAAGCAGGTTTTTAAATGCTCTGTAGTCATTTTCTTTGGAAGCGGTTTTTAGAGTGCTCTGAGTCATTTCTTTGGAAGCGGTTTTTAAGTGTTCTGGATTCATTTAGACGTTTGAAGGGGTTTTTAAGTGCTCTGAGTCATTTTGTTTGAAGCGGGTTTTAAATGTTCTGGATTCATTTTTTTGAAGTGGTATTTTTAGGCTCTGGGTCATTTCTTTGGATGAAGGTTTTTACGTGCTCTGGAGTCATTTTGAATTTGGAAGGTGATTTTTAAGTGCTCCTGAGTCATTTTTTTTGAAGCTGGGTTTTTAAGTATTCTGGAGTCCTTTCTTTAGAAGAGGGTTTTAGTACTCTGCTCGGGTCGTTTAGTTTGAAGTGGTTTTAATGCTCTGAGTCATTTAGTTGGAGGCGGGTTTTAGAGTGCTCTGAGGTCATTTCGTTGGAAGTGTTTTTTTAAGTGCTCTGGAGTCATTTCATTGGAAGCGGTTTTTAAGTGCTCTGGAGTCATTTCGTTGGAAGCTTTTTCAGTGCTCCTGTCATTTTTTTTGAAGCAGTTTTTAAATGCTCTTGAGTCATTCGTTTGAAGAGGGGTTTTAAGTGCTTCTGGAATCATTTTACAGAAGTCGTTTTGAGTGCTCTGGAGTCATTTAGTTGGAGTGGTTTTTAAGTGCTCTGAGGTCATTTTGTTGGAAGCCGGTTTTTATGTGCTCTGTGGTCATTTCTTTGAAGTGTTTTTTAAGTGCTCTGGAGTCATTTCTTTGAGGTGGCTTTTTTAAGTGCTCTGAGTCATTTTTTGGAAGCAGTTTTTATTGCTCTGGAGTCATTTTGTTGAACCGTGTTTTTGAAGTGCTCTGAGTCATTTCTTTGGAAGTGGGGATTTAAGTCCTCTCTGAGTCATTTCGTTGGAAAGTGTTTTTTGTGCTCTGGAGTCATTTTTTTTAAGCGGGTTTTAAGTCTTCTGAGTATCCTTTTTTGAAGCGGATTTTTAAGTGCTCTGGAGTCATTTCATTTGGAAGGGTTTTTAAGTGCTCTGAGTCATTTTGTTGGAAGCAGGTTTTTAAGTGTTCTGAGTCATTTCGTTGGAAGTGGGGTTTTAAGTGCTCTGGAGTCATTTCATAACGGTTTTGGAATTGGAGGTTTTTAAGTGGTTTTTGGAGTCATTTCCTTGGAAGAAGGATTTTTTAAGTGCTCTGGAGTCATTTTGTTGGAAGCAGGTTTTTAAGTGCTCTGAGTCATTCTGTTGGAAGTGGGTTTTTAAGTGCTCTGGATTCATTTCGATTTGTTTTAATTGGGTTTTTATGTTCTGAGGTCATTTTTTTTGAAGGGTTTTTAAATCTTCTGGTATCCTTCATTTCTTTGGAAGCGGATTTTTAAGTACTCTGGAGTCATTTTGTTGGAAGCAGGTTTTTTAAGTATTCTGAGTCATTTCATTGGAAGTGGGTTTTTAAGTGTTCTGGTGTCCTTTGTTTGGAAGTGGGTTTTAAGTGTTCTGGGGTCCATTTCGTTGGAATTGGGTTTTTAAGTGCTGTGGAGTCATTTCCTTGGAAGAAGGTTTTTAAGTGCTCTGGAGTCATTTCTTTGGAAGCAGGTTTTAAGTGCTCTGGAGTCATTTTGAAGCGGTTTTTAAGTGCTCTGGAGTCATTTCGTTGGAAGGGGTTTTAGAGTGCTCTGAGTCATTTCATTGGAAGCAGGTTTTTAGTGCTCTGGATTCATTTAGTTGGAAGGGGTTTTTAAGTGCTCCTGAGTAATTTTGTTTGAAGCAGGTTTTAAATGTTCTGGTGTCCATTTTGAGAAGCATTGTTTTAAGTACTCTAGGTCATTTTGTTGAAGCAGGTTTTAAATGCTCTGTAGTCATTCGTTGGAAGCTGGTTTTTAAGTCTTCTGAGTATCCTTTTTTTGAAGCGGATTTTTAAGTGCTCTGGAGTCATTTTGTTGGAAGCGGTTTTTAAGTGCTCTGGGTCATTTCGATGGTTTTAATGCGGGTTTTAAGTGTTCTGAGGTCATTTTTGGCCTGGGTGTATTAGAGAGCTCTGGAGTCATTTCGGGTTTTTAAGTGCTCTGGAGTCATTTTTTAAGTTCTTGGGTTCATTTTTTTTGGAAGTTGTTTTTAAGTGCTCTGAGACATTTCATTGGAAGCTGGCTTTAGAGTGCTCTGGAGTCATTTCATTGGAAGCGATATTTTAAGGCGTCTGAGTCATTTCATTGGATGAAGGTTTTTATGTGCTCTGATTCATTTCGTTGGAAGGTGGTTTTTAAGTGCTCCTGAGTAATTTTTTTTAGGCGGGTTTTTAAATATTCTGTGTCCATTCTTTGGAAGAGGGTTTAAGTACTCTAGGGTCGTTTCATTCATTGGAAGCAGGTTTTTAATGCTCTGTAGTCATTTAGTTGAAGCGGTTTTTCATGTGCTCTGAGGTCATTTCACAGGCGTTTTTAAGTGCTCTGATGTCATTTCCATTGGAAGCGGTTTTTAAGTGCTCTGGTCATTTCATTAGCGGTTTTTTTAAGTGCTCTGAGTCATTTTGTTGGAAGCAGCGGGTTTTTGAGTGCTCTGATTCATTTCTTTGGAACCGGTTTTTAAGTGCTCTGGAGTCATTTTGTTGAAGCGGGTTTTTGAGTGCTCTGGGTCATTTTGTTGGAAGCGGTTTTTAAGTATTCTCATTTTTCGTTTGGAAGCGGTTTTAAGTGCTCTGGTTCATTTCATTTAGGCGGTTTTTGAGTGCTCTGGAATCATTTAGTTGGAAGCGGTTTTTAAGTGCTCTGGAGTCATTTCTTTGAAGCGGTTTTTAAGTGCTCTGGAGTAAATTTTTGAAGCGGTTTTTTTGTGCTCTGGAATCATTTCGTTGGAAGCGGGTTTTTTAAGTGTTCAAAGGTCATTTGTTGAAACGGATTTTTAGTTCTCTGGAGTCATTTTGTTGAGGCGGGTTTTTAAGTGCTCTGGAGTCATTTTTGGAATCGAGTTTTAGAATGCTCTGGAGTCATTTCGTTGGAAAGCGGTATTTTAAGGGCTCTTGAGTCATTTCATTGGAAGCGGGTTTTTATGTGCTCTGATTCATTTCGTTGGAAGGTGGTTTTTAAGTGCTCTTGAGTAATTTTTTTTGAAGCGGTTTTTATATATTCTGTGTCCATTCTTTGGAAGAGGGTTTTAAGTACTCTAGGTCGTTTCATTGAAGCAGGTTTTTAATGGTCTGTAGTCATTTAGTTGGAAGCGGGTTTTTATGTGCTCTGAGGTCATTTTGTTGGAAGCCGTTTTTTAAGTGCTCTGAGTCATTTCATTGGAAGCTTGTTTTTAGTGCTCTGGAATCATTTTCATTGGATGCAGGTTTAAGTGATCTGGTTTCCTTTTGTTGGAGGTGGTTTTAGAGTGCTCTGGAGTCATTTTTTTTGAAGCAGGTTTTTAAATGCTCTGGTGTCCATTCTTTGGAAGGGGTTTAAGTGCTCTGGAGTCATTTCTTTGGAAGCGGTTTTTAATGCTCTGAGTCATTTTGTTGGAAGGTGTTTTTAAGTGCTCCTGAGTCTTTTTTTAAAGCGGGTTTTAAATGCTCTGGTCATTTCCATTTGGAAGAGGTTTTTAAGTGCTCTGGGTCATTTTTTTGGAAGTGGTTTTAAATGCTCTGAAGTCATTTAGTTGGAAGCGGTTTTTATGTGCTCTGAGGTCATTTCGTTGGAAGCATTTTTTATGTGCTCTGGGTCATTTCGTTGGAAGCAGGTTTTGAGTGCTCTGAGGTCATTTCGTTGGACAGCGGTTTGAGATGTGCTCTGGAGTCTTTTCATTGGAAGTGGTTTTTTAAGTGCTCTGAATCATTTTGTTGGAAGTGGGTTTTAGGGCTCTGGAGTCATTTCTTTGAACTGGGTTTTTAAGTGCTCTGAGTCATTTTGTTGGAAACAGGTTTTTAGCAGGTTTTGTTCTGCTGTGTCATTTCATTGGAAGGGTTTTTAAGTGCTCTGAGTCATTTCTTTGGAAGCAGGTTTTTAAATGCTCTGGAGTCATTTCTTTTTTGGCGCCGGAGGGTTTTTAATTGCTCTGGGTCATTTCATTGGAAGCGGGTTTTTAGTGCTCTGGGGTCATTTTGTTGTAGCGGCTTTTTTTTCAGTGTTCTGGGATCATTTCTTTGGAAGCAGGTTCTAAGTTTTTAAGTGCATCTTTGAAGTCTAGTTTTTTGTGTTCTTTTCAGTTCTTTGAATGGTTTTCGTTGTTCTGGTATTTTCGTTGGTTTTAAGTGCTCTTGAGTCATTTTTGGAAGCGGGTTTTAAGTGCTCTGGAGTCATTTTTGTTGGAAGCGGGTTTTAGTGCTCTGAGTCATTTAGTTGAAGCTTGGGTTTTTAAGTGCTCTGGAGTCATTTCGTTGGAGCGGGTTTTTAAGTGATCTGGAGTCATTTCGTTGGAAAGGGGTTTTAGAGTGCTCTGAGGTCATTTCTTTTGAAGCGTGTTTTAAGTCTTCTGGAGTCATTTATTTGAAGCGGGTTTTTAAGTATTCTCTGTCATTTTTTTGAAGAAGGTTTTTAAGTGCTCTGGAGTTATTTCGTTGGAAGCGGGTTTTAGAGTGCTCTGGAGTCATTTTGTTTAAGCGGTATTTTAAGTGCTCTGGAGTCATTTCATTGAAGCAGGTTTTTATGTGCTCTGGATTCATTTCGTTGGAAGGTGGTTTTTAAGTGCTCTGAGTAATTTTTTTGAAGCGGTTTTTATATATTCTGGTGTCCATTCTTTGGAAGAGGGTTTTAAGTACTCTAGGGTCGTTTCATTGAAGCAGGTTTTTAATGCTCTGTAGTCATTTAGTTGGAAGCGGGTTTTTATGTGCTCTGAGGTCATTTCGTTGGAGCCGTTTTTTAAGTGCTCTGGGAGTCATTTCATTGGAAGCTTGTTTTTAGTGCTCTGGAATCATTTCTTTGGAAGTTTTTTTAAGTGATCTGTGTCCTTTTGTTGAAGCGGGTTTTAGAGTGCTCTGAGTCATTTCTTTGGAAGCAGTTTTTAAGTGCTCTGGAGTCATTTCTTTGGAAGCGGTTTTTGAGGGCTCTGGAGTCATTTTCTTTGGAAGTGGATTCATTTTTAAGGTTTTTTAAGTGTCTGAGTCATTTCTTGGAAGCGGTTTTAGAGTGTTCTGGAATCATCCTTCATTGGTTTTTTTAAGTTCTCTGGAGTCATTTTTTAGGTTTTCATGTGCTCTGGATTCATTTTTGTTGGAAGGTGGTTTTAAGTGCTCCTGAGTAATTTTTTTTGAAGCAGGTTTTATATATTCTGGTGTCCATTCTTTGGAAGAGGGTTTTAAGTACTCTAGGGTCGTTTCATTGGAAGCAGGTTTTAAATGCTCTGTAGTCATTTTGTTGTTGAAGCGGGTTTTTAAGTGCTCTGAGTCACTTTGTTGGAAGCATGTTTGTAAGTGCTCTGAGTCATTTCGTTGGAATTTGTTTTTAAGTACTCTGGATTCATTTTAGATTGGAAACGGGTTTTTTATGTGCGCTGAGGTCATTTTTTGAAGCGGGTTTTTAAGTGTTCTGGTATCCTTTAGTTGGAAGCAGATTTTTAAGTGCTCTGGAGTAATTTCGTTGGAAGGGGTTTTTAAGTGTTCTGGTGTACTTTGTTGGAAGTGGGTTTTTAAGTGCTCTGGGGTCATATCGTTGGAAGTGTTTTTTTAAGTGCTCTGAGTCATTTTTTGGAAGCGGTTTTTAAGTGCTCTGGAGTCATTTCTTTGGAAGCGGGTTTATAAGTGCTCTGGAGTCATTTCATTGGAAGGGGGTTTTAAGTGCTCTGAGTCATTTGTTTGAAGCAGGTTTTTAAGTGATCTGGAGTCATTTCATTGCAAGCAGTTTTTAAGTTCTCTGAGTCATTTCATTGAAGCGGTTTTTCAGGGCTCTGAGTCATTTCTTTGAAGCGGATTTTACGTGCTCTGATTCATTTCCTTGGAAGCGGTTTTAAGTGTTCCTGAGTCATTTCATTGGAAGCGGGGTTTTAAGTGTTCTGTGTCCTTTCTTTGGAAGCGGATTGTAAGTGCTCTAGGGTCATTTTCATTGAAGCGGTTTTTAAATGCTCTGTAGTCATTTTCGTTGGAAGCAGGTTTTTAAGGGCTTTGGAGTCATTTCGTTGGAAGCAGGTTTTTAAGTGCTCTGGAGTCATTTTGTTGGAAGAGGGTTTTAAGTGGTCTGGATTCATTTCGTTTGGAAGCGGGTTTTAAGTATTCTCCTGTCCTTTCGTTGGAAGGGGTTTTAAGTGCTCAGGGTTCATTTTTGGAAGCAGGTTTTAGAGTGCCTGGAGTCATTTAAGTGCTGTGGACTCAGTTTGGGTTTTAAGTGCTCTTGAGTCATTTCATTGGAAGCGGGTTTTTAAGTGCTCTTGAGTCATTTCATTGGAAGGTGGTTTTTAAGTGCTCTGGATTAATTTATTTGGAAATGGTTTTTATGGGCTCTGAGGTGTTTTTTTTGAAGCGGGTTTTAAGTTTTCTCTGTCCTTTTGTTGGAAGCTGGTTTTTAATTGCTCTGGAGTCATTTCGTTGAAGCGGGTTTTTAAGTGCTCTGAGTCATTTCTTTGGAAGCAAGGTTTTAAGTGCTCTGGAGTCATTTTGTTGGAAGCAAGGTTTTAAGTGCTCTGGAGTCATTTCGATTTGGATGCGGGTTTTTAAGTGTTCTGGTGTCCTTTGTTTGGAAGCGGGTTTTTAAGTGCTCTGGAGTCATTTCGTTAGACGGTTTTTTAATTGCTGTGGGTCATTCCGTTTTAAGTGGGTTTTTAAGGGCTCTGGAGTCATTTATTTTGAAAAAGGTTTTTATGTGCGCTGAGGTCATTTTTTTGGAATCGTGTTCTTCAGTTAATTAGGATGTGATTTAAGTTACAAAGTAGTGCTTTGCTTTTCTGTTCTTTCTTTTTGAAACTTGTTCCTGTGCCATACATGGCGATATATCACTTTTCAGTTTTCCTGTATTCCTAATTGGCAGTGACACACATGTGATTTAGTTTACAAAGTAATGCTTTGGTTTTCTGTTTTTCGTTGGAAACTTGTTCCTGTGCTGTACAGGGCAATATATCACTTTTCAGGTTCCTGTATTCCTAATTGAGCCAGCCACACATGTGGTTTAGTTTACAAAGTATTGCTTTGCATTTATGTTCTTTCATTGGAAAATTGTTGGGAACAAGTTAGGGTTAGGGTTAGGGTTAGGTTTAGGCGGGGGTTATGGTTAGGGTTTGGGTTAGGGTTAGGAGGTTAGGGTTAGGGTTAATGTTAGGGTTAGGGGTTAGGTTAGGTTTTTACGGTTGAGGGTTATATCACTTTTCAGTTTTCCTGTTATAATAATTGAAAAGGCGACACGTAGGTGAATTAGTTTACAAAGTTGTGCTATGCGTATCTGTTCTTTCAATGGAAACTTGTTTCTTTCTGTACATTACAGTGCAAAATAAGACTTTTCAGTTTTCCTGTAATCCTAATTGAGCGAGGCGACACACATGTGATTTAGTTCCCAAAGTTGTGCTTTACCTTTCTGTTCTTACATTTGAAACTTCTTCCTGTACTACAAAGTGGATGATATCACTTTTCAATTTTCCTGTATTCCTAATTTTGCAGGTCACAAATGTGACTTAGTTTACAAAGTAGTGCTTTGCTTTTCTGTTCAAATTTCCAGTATTCCTAATTGAAATGTGACACACATGTTTTTAGTTTACAAAATAGTGCTTTGCTTTTCTGTTCTGTTTTCCTGTATTCCTAATTGAGCGAAAGTGACCCACATGTGATTTAGTTTACAAACTACTGCTTTGCTTTTCTGTTCTGTTCTTTCTTTCAAAATTTGTTCTGTCCTGTACAGTGGGATATATCACTTTTTCAGTTTTCCTGTATTCCTAATTGAGCGAGTGACACATATGTGATTCAGTTTACGAAAAGTAGTGCTTTTATGTTTATGTTCTTTTTGTTGGAAACTTGTTCCTGTTAGGAACAAGTTAGGGTTAGGGTTCTGGTTTTGTTGGAAACTTGTTCCTGTTAGGAACAAGTTAGGAGTTAGGATTAGGTAGGTTTAGGGTTAATTTAGGTGGGGGCTGTTAGGGTTAGGGTTAGGGTTCTGGGTATTTAGGTTGAGAGTTAGGTTAGGGTTATATCACTTTTCAGTTTTCCTGTTATTATAATTGAACAGGCAATTACGATGTGAATTAGTTTACAAAGTTGTGGTTTGTGTTTCTGTTCTTTGATGGAATCTTGTTTCTGTGCCATACAGTGCGATATATCACTTTTCAGTTTTCCTGTATTCCTAATTGAGGAGTGACACACATGTGATTCCTTTTTAAAAGTTGTGCTTTGCATTTCTGTTTTTTTGTTGGAAACTTGTTACTGTTAGAACAGTTAGGGTTATCAGTTAGGATAGGGTTAGGTTAGGTTAGGTTAAGGGTTAGGGTAGTGTTAGGGTTTTGTTAGGGTTAGGGGGTTAGGGTTAGGGTTAGGGTTAGTGATATATCACTTTTCAGTTTTCCTGTTATAATAATTGAACAGGCGACACATATTTGAATTACTTTACAAAGAAGTGCTTTGCTTTTCTGTTTCTGTTGGAAACTTTTTCTGTGCTATACAGTGTATATATCACTTTCAGTTTTCCTGTTATTATAATTGAACAGGCGACACGTATGTGAATTAGTTTACAAAGTTGTGCTTTGCGTTTCTGATCTTTCGATGGAAATTTGTTCCTGTGCCATACAGTGCGATATATCACTTTTCAGTTTTCCAGTATTCCTAATTGAGCTCGTGACACACATGTGATTTAGTTTACCAAGTAGTGTTTTTGTGTTTATGTTCTTTCATTTGAAACTTGTTATTGTTAAGAACGAGTTAGGTTATGGTTAGGATAGGGTTAGGGTTAGGTTAGGTAGTGTTAGGGTTTTGCAGGTTTAGGTTAGGGTTAGGGGTTAGGGTTAGCGTTAAGGTTAGTGATATATCACTTTTTTCAGTTTTCCTGTTATAATAATTGAACAGGCGACACGTATGTGAATTAGTTTACAAAGTAGTGCTTTACGTTTCTGTTCTATCGATGGAAACTTGGTTCTGTGCTGGACAGTGGGAGATAACACTTTTCAGTTTTCCTGTATTCTTAATTGAGCGAGAGACACACCTGTGATTTAGTTTACAAACCAGTGCTTTGCTTTTCTGTTCTTTCATTCGAAACTTGTTCCTGTACTGTACAGTGCAATATATCACTTTTCAGGTTTCCTGTATTCCTAATTGAGTGAGTGACACACATGTGATTCCGTTTACAAAGTAGTGCTTTGCTTTTCTGTTCTTTCGTTGGAAACTTGTTCCTTTTTGGAACAAGTTAGTGTTAGGTTTAGGGTTAGGGTTAGGTTAGGGTTAGGGGTTAGGGTTATACCACTTTTCAGTTTACCTGTTATAATAATTGAACAGGCGACACGTACGTGAATTAGTTTACAAAGTAGTGCTTTACGTTTCTGTTCTTTCGATGGAAACTTTTTTTTTTTGCCATACACTGGGAGATAACACTTTTCAGTTTCCCTGTATTTCTAATTGAGCGAGCTGACTCACATGTGATTCCGTTTTAAAAGTAGTGCTTTGCTTTTCTGTTCTTTGTTGGAAACTTGTTCCTGTGCTGTACAGTAGCGATATATCTTTTTCAGTTTTCCTGTATTCTAATTTGTGACACACATGTGATTTAGTTAACTATGTAGTGCATTGCGTTTATGTTCTTTCACTTTTCAGTTATTCCTGTTATGTTAGAACAATTTATTGGGTTATGGTTAGGTTATGGTTAGGTTAGAAGTTAGGTTTAGGGTGTTTAGGGTTGTTAGGGGTTGGTTAGGGTTAGGGGGGTTAGTGTTAGTGTGAGGGTTATATCACTTTTCAGTTTTCCTGTTATTATAATTGAACGGGCGACATGTATGTGAATTAGTTTACAAAGTTGTGCTTTGCGTTTCTGTTCTTTCGATGGAAACTTGTTTCTGTGCCATACAGTGCGATATAACTCTTTTCAGTATTCCTGTTATAATAATTGAAAGGGCGACAAGTATGTGAAATAGTTTACAAAGTTGTGCTTTTGTGTTTTTTTTTTCAGTTTTCCTGTATTCCTAATTGAGTTAGCGACACAGGGATGATTTAGTTTACAAAGTAGTGCTTTGGTTTTCTGTTTTTCGTTGGAAACTTGTTTCTGTGCTGTACAGGCGATATATCACTTTTCAGTTTTCCTGTATTCCTAATTGAACAGGCGACACACATGTGATTTAGTTTACAAAGTAGTGCTTTGCTTTTCTGTTCTTCGTTGGAAAACTTGTTCCTGTGCTGTAGAGTGGGATATATCACTTTTTCAGTTTTTCTGTATTCCTAATTGAGCGAGGACATTCATGTGATTTAGTTCACAAAGTAGTGCTTTGTGTTTATGTTCTTTTTGTTGGAAACTTGTTCCTATTAGGATCAAGTTAGGGTTAGGGTTAGGATTACGTGTTAGGGGTTAGGTTAGGTAGGGTTAGGGGTAGGGTTAGGGTTTGGTTAGGTTACGGTTAGGTTTAGGGTTAGGGGTTTAGGGTTAGGGATAGGGTTATATCACTTTTCATTTTACCTGTTATAATAATTGAACAGGCGACACGTATGTGAATTAGTTTACAAAGTAGTGCTTTGCGTTTCTGTTCTTCTGTTGGAAACTTTTTCTGTGCTGTAGAGTGTGATATATCACATTTTCAGTTATCCTGTAATAATAATTAAAAGGCAACACGTATATGAAATAGTTCACAAAGTTGTGCTTTGCGTTTATGTTCTTTCAATGGAAAGTTTTTTTCTGTGCCATACAGTCAGATAACACTTTTCAGTTCTCCTGTATTCCTAATTGAGCAAGCGACACACATGTGATTCTGTTTAAAAGTAGTACTTTGCTTTTCTGTTCTTTCGTTGGAAACTTGTTCCTGTGATGTACTGTGGATATATCACTTTTTAGTTTTCCTGTATTTCTAATTGAGTGAGCGACACACATGTGATTTAGTTTACAAAGTAGTGCTTTGCTTTTCTGTTCTTTCGTTCAAAACTTGTTCCTGTGCTGTACAGTGCGATATATCACTTTTCAGTTTTCCTGTATTCCTAATTGAGTGAGCGACACACATGTTATTTAGTTTACTATGTAGTGCTTTGCTTTTCTGTTCTTTCGTTGGAAACTTGTTCCTAACAGGGTTAGGATTAGGTTTAGGGTTAGGGTAGGGTTAGGGTTAGGGTTAGGGTTAGTGTTAGGGTTAGGGGTTAGGGTTAGTGTTAGGGTTAGGGGTTAGGGTTAGGGTTAGGGTTAGGGGGTTAGGGTTAGGGTTAGGGTTATATCACTTTTCATTTTACCTTTTATAATAATTGAACAGGCGATACGTATGTGAATTAGTTTACAAAGTAGTGCTTTGTGTTTCTGTTCTTTCGATGAAAACTTGTTTCTTTGCAGTACAGTTCATTATATCGCTTTTCAGTTTTCCTATATTCCTAATTGAGCAAGTGACACACATGTGATTTAGTTTACAGAGTACTGCTTTGCGTTTCTGTTCTTGTGTTGGAAACTTGTTTCTGTGCCGTAAAGTGTGATATATCACTTTTATTTTTCCTGTTATAATAATTGAACGGGACACACCTATGTGAATTAGTTTACAATGTTGTGCTTTGTGTTTCTGTTCTTTCTTTTTTTTTTTTTTTTTTAACCACGTTTATAGCAGCTTTATTTGTAATAGCTGGAACCTGGAAACAACCCAGATGTACATCAATGGAGGAAAGGGTACAGAAATTGTGGTATTTTTATACAATGGAATACTACTCAGCAATCAAAACGGAGGAAATCATGAAATTTGCAGGCAAATGGTGGGATCTAGAAAAGATCATTCTGAGGGAAATAACTCATATTTTTAATTTTTCATATTTTTAAAAATTAATCTACCTTATGCAGTCACTGGCTACAACCTTTCAATACTTTTGAGATGTGTTCTCATTTTAACTTTTCATTCTCTAATGTATCCCTTAAATGAATCCAATTTACAAGTCAGATTGAAAACAATTTTTCCCAAGCCTGCCTCTAGCATTCTTATCTCATTATCATACCTATTTTACATGCTGTCACTACAATTTTCTCAAAGCCTAACTCTGTCATGTTAATATTTATTAATACATGCAGATCATCATGAAAATCTGAGTAGGTGAAATACATATTTTCATATTCCACTAATAATATTATTTTACTTCATATATATTTACTGAAATATAGATACACATGTTTGCATTATATATATATATATATATATATATATATATATATATATATATATATATATATATCTTGTCACAATGCCATGTAATTATGAGTACACTGGGCAGTGATCTAAAGTACTCAAATTTTAAGTTCTGAAACTAAGTTGGATATAACTTTTTAGCATTCTGTGTAACAACTCCAAGTATGAATTTATAGTATTGGAGTATCCATGGCTCACTGTAAGAGGGTCAGAGCATAGTAGTATTATCTATGTGTTTGATATCAACATCCAAAAATGGAAAGCTATGCTTCTAATTGGTTGTGTTTCTATTCATTCACTTAACTCACATTTATTAAAATTTGACAGTGAATAATGTCAATATTTTAACCTTACCAAGTAAAATATTTTTAAAATATTCTGGAACTTATTAGAAGATCATAATATGCTACATAGAAAATTTTAGGTGACAATGTGGGTTTTGCATTTTAGTCTGTTATATAATGGTTTCTATTTATTGAATTTTATACATTGAATTATCCTTAAATTTCTCAGATGAAGCCTAGTTGATCATGATGGTTGATGTTTTTGATGTGTTTCTGGATTTGTTTTTTTTTTTTATCTTTTATCTATCTTTTTTTTTTCAATGCAGTTTATTCAGGAACCTTGAACAATCATCTGACCCTGGGGAAAGCCAGCCCACTTTAAATAGCCTCTGGGTAGCCAACCTCAGCATGCCACGTGGGCAATGCAGATAACCACATACATGGAAGCAAGCCAGATCCTCAGCCTTAGCCAAATGTGGAGTTGTTTGTGACAGAGAGCACTCACCATCGGGAATATGGAAGGCGGAAACCTGCTCCATCTTTAAGGCATAGCATTCCGCAGCTCTCTACAGTTCCCCCTTTTTGTTTTGGACGCATCAGGCAAGAGTAGAGTTCTGATCTCTGATATTAGAAATAAATTGGGACTTTGTACTGATGTTAATTTAGGTGTCATCCACCCAAAGAGCATCAGACCCGTCTGATACCTTTTTCTCAGAGGCGGGACCTGGGGCATCAACCCGCATGCAATCAGACATGCTCTTCTCTGGGTCCAAGGCGGCTGACCCTGAGTGCAGTGCTTAGCCTCGCATCCTGAGCGTAACATTTTGGCTTTTTATGGTAGCCAACCATGCTTGGGGAGACTGTCCTGCTTCAATGGCTGTAAGGCCTGAATAGTCATGGCTTCATTACGCTGTTGTGAGACTCTAATCTTGCATATATACCACAGGCAAACCAAGGTGACCAACACCAGAAAGCCTGCTAATGCTCCCATGCCCGCCCATTCCTTCAGATGATTCATGGCTGCAGCAATCCATGATGATAATCCTGTGGCTAGTCCTGCGTCCACTCTGGTAGAATTTACCATGACAATGGCCACTCTCAGCTGGTCCATCGTAGTATCGAATTCTCCCGTCCAATTACCTAAGATATAGCTTGACAATTGTTTAGACAGATTTGCAGCACAGGGAAAATTCTCATGTTGTATGCTAGTGACACAAAGTCCTGCATACTTTCATTGACAGCCAAGTTGAGCGATTTGCCATAGGGTATCAATTTGCTCCTGCACGAGGTCAAACCTCTGATTGAACACCATCAAACCTCCTTTTAGTTGAGCATTAATTCCTTTTTGTACATCTAAGGCATGAGCTACCTTGGCTAAAAGGTTATTCAGGGTCTGAGCAATCTGCCCAGTATGACTCATGGCTAATGCCGTGGTGGTAGCTCCAACAGCCGCCAATGAGATGGCAGTAACAATGGCAGCTGTAATTCCAAGATCCCTTTTCTGTCTGAAGAGAGTCATAGCGTGAGGGCATCAACGGGCACAGGCACCCAGTGAGGCATGTGAGTAACCAGCTAGTAAATTTACTAGCATTACAGCATTGGGCAAAAAGCAAGTATCATTACTACAATTACTTGGCTCTATCTGGCTAATAATGAATAAAAATGGGGGATGTAAACAAACAGGTGTGGGCTTATAGGAAATAATTACACTTTATTCACTCTACATCCCCCCATAAGACCCTCCCTCCCCTCCCAATCCCACCCTCCCTCCTCCCTCTTCATGCATGCCACTGCCCAAGTCCACTGTTAGGGGAGGTTCTCCTCTCCTTTCTATTCTTAGTCCATCAGTTCACATCAAAAGTGGCTGCATTGTCCTCTACTATGGCCTGGTAAGGTTGCTCCCCCTCAGGAGGAGGTGACTAAAGAGCAGGCCAGTCAGTTCATGTCAGAGGCAGCCCCTTTTCTCATTACTATGTAACCCAATTGGACTCTGAACTGCCCTGAGCTACATCTGTGCAGGGGTTCTGGGTTATCTCTATGAATGGTCCTTGGTTAGAGTATGAGTCTCTGGGAAGTTCCCTGTGTTCAAATTTTCTTGTTCTGTTGCTCTCCTTGTGAAGACCCTGTCCTCTCCAGCTCTTGCTCTTTCCCAGTTCTTACATAAAATTCCATTCACTCTGCCCAACAGTTCCCCATCAGGCTTATCTTCTGCTTTGATAGTCTGTAGGGCAGAGGCTTTCAGAGACCCTCTGTGGTAGGTTCCTAGGTTGTTTCCTGTTTTCTTCTTCTTCTGATGTCCATCCTCTTGGCCTTTCCCGATGGGGATTAGACATTTTAGTTAGGGTCCTCTCTCTTGCTTAGCAGAACTCCAACAGCACAGGCTCTAAGAGCAACAATCAATAAATGGGACCTCATGAAACTGAAAAGATTCTGCAAAACAAAGGACACCATCATCAAAACAAAGCAATCTCCTATAGATTGGGAAAGAATCTTCACCAACCCTTTATCTGACAGAGGACTCATATCAAGTATATATAAAGAACTAAAGAAGCTGAAAAGCAGCAAACCAAGTAACCCACTTAAAAAATGGGGAACAGAGCTAAACAGAGAATTCTCTGTAGAGGAATACCGAATGGCAGAGAAGCACTTAAAGAAATGCTCAACCTCACTAGCCATTAGGGAAATGCAAATCAAAACAACCCTGAGATTTCACCTTACACCCATGATAATGGCCAAGATCAAAAACTCAAGTGACAACACATGCTGGAGAGGTTGTGGATAAAGAGGAACCTTTGTACACTGCTGGTGGGAATGTAAACTTGTACAACCACTCTGGAAATCAAACTGGCGTTTTCTCAGACAACTAGGAATAGTGCTTCCCCAAGATACAGCCATACCACTCCTAAGCATATATCCAAAAGAGGCTCAAGCACACAAAAAGGAAATTTGCTCAACCATGTTCGTAGCAGCTTTATTTGTAATAGCCAGAAGCTGGAAACAGCCCAGATGCCCCTCAACTGAAGAATGGATGCAGAAAATGTGGTACATCTACACAATGGAATATTACTCAGCAATGAAAAATGAGGAAATCATGAAATTTGCAGGTAAATGGTGGGATCTGGAAAGGATCATCCTGAGTGAGTTGTCCCAGAAGCAAAAAGACACACATGGTATATACTCACTCATATAGACATACAAAATAGGACAAACCCACTAAAACCTGTGCATCTAAAGAAATAACCGTTTCTGTTCTTTCGATGGAAACTTGTTTCTCTGCCTTACAGTGCCAGATAACACTTGTCAGTTTTCCTGTATTCCTAATTGAGCGAGGGACACACATATGATTCCCTTTAAAAGTAGTGCTTTGCTTTTCTGTTTTTTTTTTTGTTGTTGTTGGAAAATTGTTCCTGTGCTGTACAGTGTGATATATCACATTTTAGTTTTCCTGTTATACTAATTGAAAGGGCAACACGTATGTGAATTAGTTTACAAAGTTGTGCTTTGTGTTTCTGTTCTTTCGATGGAAACTTGTTTCTGTGCCGTACAGTGAGAGATGACACTTTTCAGTTTTCCTGTATTCCTAATTGAGCAAGCGACACACATGTGATTCCGTTTAAAAGTAGTTCTTTGCTTTTCTGTTCTTTTATTGGAAACTTGTTTCTGTGCTGTACAGTGCGTTATATCACTTTTCAATTTTCCTGTATTCCTAATTGAGCGAGTGACACACATGTGATTTAGTTTACAAAGTAGTGCTTTGTGTTTATGTTCTTTCGTTGGAAACTCTTTACTGTTAGGAACAAGTTAGGGTTAGGGTTAGGGTTAGGGTTAGGGTTAGGGTTAGGATAGGTTAGGGTTAGGGTTATGGTTAGGGTTAGGGTGATTGGTTAGGGTTAGGGTTAGGGTTAGGTTTAGGTTTAGGTAACGGGGTTAACTTAGGGTTATATCACTTTTCAGTTTTCCAGTTATAACAATTGAACAGGCGACACGTATGTGAATTAGTTTACAAAGTTGTGCTTTGCGTTTCTATTCTTTGGATGGAAACTTTTTTCAGTGCAATAAAGTGCGAGATAACACTTATCAGTTTTCCTCTATTCCAAATTGAGCCAGTGACACACATGAGATTCTTTTTAAAAGTATTGCTTTGCTCTTCTATGTTTTGTTGGAAACTTGTTCCGGTGCTGTACAGTGCGATATATCACTTTTCAGTTTTCCTATATTCCTAATCGAGCGAGCGACACACTTTTGATTTAGTTTACAAAGTAGTGCATTGCGTTTCCGTTCTTGTGTTGGAAACTTGTTTCTGTGCTGTACAGTGTGATATATCGCTTTTTAGTTTTCCTGTTATAATAATTGAAATGGCAACACGTATGTGAATTAGTTTACAAAGTTGTGCTTTGCGTTTCTGATCTTTCAATGGAAACTTGTTTCTGTGCCTTACAGTGCGAGATGACAGTTTCCAGTTTTCCTGTATTCCTAATAGAGCGAGCGACACACATGTGATTCCGTTTAAAAGTAGTGCTTTGCTTTTCTGTTCTTTCTTTGGAAACTTGTTTCTGTGCTTTATGGTGCGATATATCACTTTTCAGTTCTCCTGTATTCCTAATTGTGCGAGCGACACACATGTGATTTAGTTTACAAAGTAGTGCTTTGCTTTTCTGTACTTTCGTTCGAAACTTGTTCCTGTTAGGAACAAGTTAGCATTAGGGTTAGGGTTAGGGTTAGGGTTAGGGTGAGGGTTATGGTTATGGTTAGGGTTAGGGTTATATCACTTTTCAGTTTTCCTGTTATAATAATTGAACAGGCAACAATTATGTGATTTAGTTTTACAAAGTAGTGCTTTGCTTTTCTGTTCTTTAGTTGAAACTTGTTCCTGTGCTGTACAATGCAATATATCACATTTCAGTTTTCCTGTATCCATTATTAGCGACACACATGTGACTTAGTTTACAAAGTAGTGCTTTGCGTTGATGTTCTTTCGTTGGAAAGTTGTTCCTGTTAGGAACAAGTTAGGGTTAGGTTAGGGTTAGGTTAGGTTAGGGTTAGGGTTAGGGTTAGTTTTAGGGTTAGGGTTATGGTTAGGGTTAGGGTTAGTGTTAGTGTTAGGAATAGGGTTACAGGGTTAGGGTTAGGGTTACAGTTAGGGTTAGGTTTAGGGTTAGGGTTATATCACTTTTCAGTTTTCCTTTTTATAATAATTGAACCGGCGACACGTATGTGAATTAGTTTACAGAGTTGTGCTTTGCATTTCTGTTCCTTCTATGGAAACTTGTTTCTGTGCTGTACAGTGAGAGATGACACTTTTCAGTTTTCCTGTATTCCTAATTGAGCGAGCGACACACATGTGACTTAGTTTACAAAGTAGTGCTTTGTGTTTATGTTCTTTCGTTGGAAACTTATTCCTGTTAGGAACAAGTTAGCGTTAGGGTTAGGGTTAGGGTTAGGGGTTAGGGTTAGGGTTAGGTTAAGGTTAGGGTTAGGGGTAGGTTAGAGTTAGGGGTTAGGGTTAGGGGTTAGGGTTCTGGGGTTAGGGTTAGGGTTAGGTTAGGGTTAGGGTTAGGGTTAGGGTTAGGGTAGGGTTAAGGTTAGGGGTTAGGGTTAAGGTTAGGGTTAGGGTTACGGGGTTAGGTTAGGGTTAGTGTTAGGGTTATATCAATTTTCAGTTTTCCTGTTATAATTATTGAACAGGCGACACGTATGTGAATTAGTTTAGAAAGTTGTGCTTTGCATTTCTGTTCTTCGATGAAAACTTGTTTCTTTGCCGCACAGTTCGATATATCACTTTTCAGTTTTCCTATATTCCCAATTGAGCGAGCGACACACATGTGATTCCATTTAAAATAGTGCTTTGCTCTTCTGTTTTTTTGTTGAAAATTTGTTCCTGTGCTGTACAGTGCGATATATGACTTTTCAGTTTTCCTATATTCCTAATTGAGTGAGCGACACACATGTGATTTAGTTTACAAAGTAGTGCTTTGCATTTCTGTTCTTTTGATGGAAACTTGTTCCTGTTGGTTAGGGTTAGGTTAGGGTTAGGGATAGGTTAGTGTTAGGGTTAGGGTTAGTGTTAGGGTTAGGTTTTAGGGTTAGGGTTAGGGTTAAGGTTAGGGTTAGGGTTAGGGTTAGGGGCTTAGGTTTAGGGTTAGGTTAGGGTTAGGGTTAGGGATAGGGGCTTAGGGTTAGGGTTAGGGTTAGGGTTATATCACTTTTCAGTTTTCCTGTTATAATAATTGAACAGGCTACACGAATGTGAATTAGGTTACAAAGTTATGCTTTTGCTTTTTTTTTTTTTTCTTTAGATGAAAATTTTTTCTTTGCCGTACTTTTCGATATATCGCTTTTTTCAGTTTCCTGTATTCCTAATTGGTAGCGACACACATGTGAATTAGTTTAGAAAGTAATGCTTTGCGTTTATGTTCTTTCGATGGAAACTTGTTCATGTTTGGAACAAGTTAGTGTTACCTTTAGTGTTAGGGTTAGGGTTAGGGTAGGGTTAGGTTAGGCTTAGGGTTAGGGTTAGGGTTAAGTTTAGGGTTAGGTTAGAGGCTTAGGGTTAGGATTAGGTAATATCACTTTTCATTTTTCCTGTTATAATAACTGAACAGGCAACATGAATGTGAATTAGTTTACAAAGTTGTGCTTATGCGTTTCTGTTATTTCATTAGAAAATTGTTCTGTGCTGTACAGTGTGATATATCACTTTTCAGTTTTCCTGTTATAATAATTATAATGGGAGATAATGTATGTGAATTAGTTCACAAAGTTGTGCTTTGTGTTTCTATTCTTTCGATGAAAACTTGTTTCTTTGCCGTACATTTCGATATATCGCTTTTCAGTTTTCCTGTTATAATAATTGAACGAGAGACACGTTTGTGAATTAGTTTACAAAGTTGTCCTTTGCGTTCCGGTTCTTTTGTTGGAAACTTGTTTCTGTGCTGTACAGTGTGATATATCACTTTTCAGTTTTCCTGTTAAAATAATTGTACTGGCGACACATATGTGAATTAGTTCACAAAGTTGTGCTTTGCGTTTCTGTTCTTTCCATGGAAACTTGTTCCTGTGCTGTACAGTTCAATATATCACTTTTCAGTTTTCCTGTTATAATAATTGAACGTGCGACACGTGTGTGAATTAGTTTACAAAGTTGTGCTTTGTGGTTATGTTCTTTCCATGGAAACTTGTTTCTGTGCCGTTCAGTGCGAGATTACACTTTTCAGTTTTCCTGTATTCCTAATTGAGTGAGCAACACACATGTGATTCTGTTTAAAAGTATTGCTTTCCTTTTCAGTTCTTTCATTCGAAACTTGTTCCTGTGCTGTACAGTGGGTTATATCACTTTTTAGTTTTCCTGTATTCCTAATACAGCGAGTGGCACACATGTGATTTAGTTTACAAAGTAGTGCTTTGCATTTATGTTCTTTCGTTGGAAAATTGTTCCTGTTATGAACAAGTTATGGTTAGTTTTAGGTTTAGGGTTAGGGTTAGGGTTAGCGTTAGGGTAGGGTTAGGGTTAGGGTTAGGGGGTTAGGGTTAGGTTATGGTTATGGTTAGGGGCTTAGGGTTAGAGTCAGGGTTATGGTTAGGGTCTTAGGGTTAGGGTTAGGGTTATATCACTTTTCAGTTTTCCTGTTATAATAATTGAACAGGCAACACATATGTGAATTAGTTTACAAAGTTGTGCTTTGCGTTTCTGTTCTTTTGATCGAAACTTGTTTCTGTGCTTTCCAGTGTGATATATCACTTTTCAGTTTTCCTGTATTCCTAATTGAGCGAGTGACATACATGTGAATTAGTTTACAAAGTAGTGCATTGCGTTTATGTTCTTTCGTTGGAAACTTATTCCTCTTAGGAAAAAGTTAGCGTTATGGTTAGTGTTAGGGTTAGGATTATATCACTTTTCAGTTTTCCTGTTATAATAATTGAACGGGTGACACGTATGTGAATTAGTTTACAAAGTTTTGCTTTTCGTTTCTGTTCTTTCAATGGAAACTTGTTTCTGTGCCATACAGTGCGAGATGACACTTTTCAGTTTTCCTGTATTCCTAATTGAGCAGTCAACATAATTGTGATTTAGTTTCCAAAGTTGTGCTTTGCCTTTCTGTTCTTTTGTTGGAAACTTGTTTCTGTGCACTACAGTGTGAGATATCACTTTTCAGTTTTCTTATATTCCTAATTGAATGGGCTACATACATGTTACTTAGTTTACAAACTTGTGATTTACATTTCTGTTCTTTTGTTGGAAACATCTTTCTCTGCACTACAGTGGGAGATATCACTTTTCAGTTTTCCTGTATTCTTAATTGAACGGGTGACACACATGTCTTTTAGTTTCCAAAGTTGTGCTTTGCGTTTCTGTTCTTTCATTGGAAACTTCTTTCTGTGCTCTAAAGTGGGAAATATCACTTTTCACTTTTCCTGTATTCCTAATTGAATGGGCAACACACATGTTACTTCGGTTACGAAGTTGTACTTTACATTTCTGTTCTTTCGTTGGAAACTTGTTTCTGTGAGTTACAGTGTGAGATATCACTTTTCAGTTTCCTGTATTAGTAATTGAACGGGCAACACACATGTGATTCAGTTTCCAAAGTTGTGCTTTGCGATTCTGTTCTTTCATTGGAAACTTGTTTCTGTGAGGTAAAGTGCGAGTTATCACTTTTCAGTTTTCCTGTATTCCTAATTGAGCATGTGCCACACATGTGATTTAGTTTACAAAGTTGTGCTTTGTCTTTCTGTTCTTCTGTTGGAAACTTGTTTCTGTGCACTACACTGGGAGATAACACTTTTCAGTTTTTCTGTATTCCTAATTAAGTGGGAACACAAAAATGATTTTGTTTCCAAAGTTGTGCTTTGTGTTTCTGTTATTTCATTGGAAACTTCTTTCTGTACTCTAAACTGGAAGATATCACATTTCAGTTTTCCTATATTCCTAATTGTGCAGGTGACACACATGTTACTTAGTTTACAAAGTTGTGCTTTGCCATTTTGTTCTTTTGTTGGAAACCTGTTTCTGTACACTATAGTGCGAGATATCATTTTTTCAGTTTTCTTGTATTCCTAATTGAACGGGCAACACACATTTGATTTAGTTTCCAAAGTAGTGATTTGTGTTTCTGTTCTTCTATTGGAAACTTGTTTCTGTGCTGTACAGTGTGATATATCACTTTTCAGTTTTCCTGTATTCCTAATTTGAGTGACACATGTGATTTACTTTACAAAGTAGTGTTTGCATTTATGTTCTTTTGTTTTAAACTCGTTCCTATTAGGAACAAGTTACGTTTAGGGTTAGGGTTAGGGTTGGGGTAGGGTTAGGGTTAGGGTTAGTGGTTAGTGTTAGGTTTATGGTTAGTGTTAGGGTTAGGGTTAGCGGGTTAGGGTTAGGTTTAGGGTTAGGGTTAGGGGGTTAGGATTAGGATTAGGATTAGTGTTAGGGTTAGGGTTAAGGGGTTAGGGTTAGGGTTAGGGTTATATCACTTTTCAGTTTTCCTGTTATAATAATTGAACAGGCGACACATATGTGAATTAGTTTACAAACTTGTGCTTTGCGTTTCTGTTCTTTCAATGAAAACTTGTTTCTTTGCCATACTTTTCGATATATCGCTTTTCAGTTTTCCTGTATTCCTAATTGAGGGAGCAACACACATGTGATTTAATTTACAGAGTAGTGCTTTGTAGGAACAAGTTAGGGTTAACGTTTACAGTTACAGTTAGGTTTAGGGTTAGGATTAGGGTTAGGCTTAGGGTAGGGTTAGGGTTAAGGGGTTAGGGTTAGTGTTAGGGTTAGGGTTAGTGTTAGGGTTATATCACTTTTCAGTTTTCCTCTTATAATAATTGAACAGGAGACATGTATGTGAATTAGATTAAAAAGTTGTGCTTTTCGTTTCTATTCTTTCGATGGAAACTTGTTCCTCTGCTGTACTGTGCGATATATCACTTTTCAGTTCTCCTGTATTCCTAATTAAGCGAGCAACACACATGTGATTTAGTTTACAAAGTAGTGCTTTGTAGGAACATGTTAGGCTTAGGGTTAGGGTTAGGGTTAGGGTTAGGGTTAGGGTAGGGTTAGAGTTAGGGGTTAGGGTAAGGGACAGGGTTATGGTTTGGGTTAGGGGGTTAGTTTTAGGGTTAGGGTTACTGTTATATCACTTTTCAGTTTTCCTGTTATAATAATTGAACAGGGGACACATATGTGAATTATTTCACAAAGCTGTGCTTTGCGTTCCTGTTCTTTCGATGGAAACTTGTTTCTGTGCCGTGCAGTGCGAGATAACACCTTTCAGTTTTCCTCTATTCCTAATTGAGCGAGCGACACACATGTGATTCCGTTTACAAAGTAGTGCTTTGCTGTTCTGTTCTATTGTTGGAAAACTGTTCCTGTGTTGTACAGTGCAATATATCACTTTTCAGTTTTCCTGTATTCCTAATTGAGCGGAGCGATACACACGTGATTTAGTACAGAAAGTAGTGCTTTGCCTTTCTGTTCTTTCGTTGGAAACTTGTTCCTGTGCTGTAGAGTGCGATATATCACTTTTTAGTTTTCCTGTATTGCTAATTGTGCGAGCCACACACATGTGATTTAGTTTAAAAAGTAGTGCTTTCCTTTTCTTTCGTTCGAAACTTGTTCTTGTGCTGTACAGTGTGATATATCACTTTTCAGTTTTCCTGTTACAATAATTGAACGGGCGACACATATGTGAATTAGTTTAAAAAGTTGTGTTTTGCGTTTTTGTTCTTTCGATGGAAACTTGTTTCTGTGTCGTGCAGTGCGAGATAACACTTTTCAGTTTTCCTGTATTCCTAATTGAGCGAGCGACACACATGTGATTCCGTTTACAAAGTAGTTCTTTGCTTTTCTGTTCTTTTGTTGGAAACTTGTTCTTGTGCTGTACAGTTCGCTATATCACTTTTCAGTTTTCCTGTTATAATAATTGAATGGGCGACACATATGTGAATTAGTTTACAAAGTTGTGCTTTGCGTTTCTGTGCTTACGAGGCAAACTTGTTTCTGTGCCGTACAGTGCGATATAACACTTTTCAGTTTCCTGTAGTATAAAAAGTAGTGCTTTCCGTTTATGTTCTTTCATTGGAAACTTCTTCCTGTTAGGAACATGTTCTGGTTATGGTTATGGTTAGGGTTAGGTTTAGGGTTAGGGTTAGGGTTAGGGTAGGGTTAGGGTTAGGGTTAGGGTTAGGGTTATGTCACTTTTCAGTGTTCCTGTTATAATAATTGAACAGGGTACACATATGTGAATTAGTTTAAAAAGTAGTGCTTTGCATTTCTGTTCTTTGGTTGGAAACTTGTTCCTGTGCTGTACAGTGCGAGATAAAACTTTTCAGTTTTCCTGTATTCCTAATTGAGCAAGCCACACACATGTGATTTAGTTTACAAAGTAGTGCTTTGCTTTTCTGTTCTTTTGTTTGAAACTTGTTCCTGTGCTGTACAGTGTGATATATCACTTTTCAGTTTTTCTGTATTCCTAATTGAGTGAGCGGCACACATGTACTTTAGTTTATAAAGTTGTGCTGTGCTTTTCTATTCATTTGTTGGAAACTTGTTCCTGTCAGGAACAAGTTAGGGTTAGGGTTATTGTTAGGGTTAGGGTTAGGGTTAGGGTTAGGGTTAGGGTTAGGTTTAGGGTTATATCACTTTTCAGTTTTCCTGTAATAATAATTGAACGGGCGACATGTATGTGATTAGTTTACAAAGTTGTGCTTTGCGTTTCTGTTTTTTCGATGGAAACTTGTTTCTGTGCTGTACAGTGGGAGATAACACTTTTCAGTTTTCGTGTATTCCAAATTGAGCGTGCGACACACATGTGATTGAAAGACCCCCCGAAGGTTATCTTCCATCTGGGATATCCCTCCCCTAGGACCAAGGAGACCAATTTGGATGCAAACAGCAAGAGGCTTTTATTTTGATTCACGGGTACCCAGGGCGACAAAGTCTCTTGGAGGACTTTGCGGGCCCCCTGAGGGGAAAGCTGGGCTTTTTATAGGGTCTCAGAGCAAAAGCACAGGTACGGAAGCGAGAAGCATAGTTACAGAGAGCTGATTGGTACATTTACATAAAACTGCAATTTGAGTCAGAGTTTGGCAGGGACACCATAATATCAGGAACTGGGTGGTCGGAAAGGTCATGATGACTCTCAATCTTGGGACTGCCACCTGTTGTTTGTCTTAGGGCTCCTATCTCAGCTGGAACAGTCTTACTATTTGTCTTAGGGCTTATCTCAGCTGGAACAGTCTCACAAACTTCTCACATGGGTGGTCAGCACAAATTGATTTTTGGCTCAACTGGGGCAGCCTTGACCGCAGATATCCAGCAGCTGGGTCTCTTCAGGAAGTTTCCAGTTCCCTCCCTAGCCTTGCCTCCCTAGCCCACAGAGTTTCTCAAAACAGTGGTAGCCTTCAGAGTTTCTCAAAACAGTGCTGTACAAAATGATATTAGCTGCTTCTAACTTGTGGTGAGGCGGGGGTCTTTCATTCCCTCCTTTTTCTTCTAACTTAGAATGGAATCTTTCATTCTAGGGCCTAGGGAGAGTTCATTTCTGTCTCCTGCTCTTTGAACTGATGATACTGTTGGGTTAATACCAATGCTTGTATAACAGAAAGCCAATCTTTTATAAACTGGATCAGCCCATTTAGGATGCAAGGCCCAAATAACAGAATCAGGAGGACTATGATTAGGGGGCCCATGAGGGAGGAGACAAGGGTGGTGAACCAGGGGGCTTTGTTGAACCAACTCTCGTACCAGGTTTGTCCCTCCTTGAAGAGTTTTTCTCTTTGGCTTAGTCTTTCTCTAAGCTTGGCCATATTATCTCTAACCAAGCCAGTATGGTCGGCATGAAAACAGCATTCTTCCTTTAAGGCTGCACATAACCCTCCCTCCTTTAGGAAGAGGATGTCCAGCCCCCTTCGGTTTTGTAAGACCACTTCTGACAGAGAGGTTAAGGACTTTTCTAAAGCACTTACTGATTCTTCTAATGCCTGTAAGTCGGTATGCATAGCCTGTTGCAGCTGTTGGAATTGATTGGTTGCTGTCAAGGCGGTGGCCCCTGTCCCAATTCCGGCGGCAATGCCTCCAACTGTTAGCCCTCCTAGCATTATTGCCAAAGTCAAAGAAATGGGTTCTCTATGGTACCGAATTTTTCCCTCTAAGTGTCTGTAAACGTAGTCTGGCTCGTGATATACTATTTTAGGCCATAATTCGATGAGAACACAAAAGTCAGACCCAGCGTTCCAGCCTTGGGCCGATATACAGGGGGTTAGGCCAGTATTGCATGCCCAGAAGGTACTAGTGGGGCCAACCAGGTAGTAATTTCCTGTTTTAATTCTAGCAGTGGAATTGCATAGTTGCTGATAAGCAGCAGGTATTGTTCTGACACAAAGTCCCTGCCCAGACCCTTCGGATAAGGTTAACTTATGTTGGGCAGAGGGATAGCAGTTCACTGGAGGGCTAGTATGGTTAGAAAAATTGCTCATTATAGCCAATCCTTCGTAATAAGGTGGAGTTGAAACCAGGCATAACCAACATTCTTGGGTCTTGTTAGGATCAGAGTGATTTAACACCTGATAGGCTCCTGTAACTAGATTAAGAAGTCTATCTCCTGACCCAGGCCTCTGAGGCTGCATAGTGGGGCCCATGGCAGTTGGGCCAGGGGAAGAAACAGAAGTATTTGGAGCTTTTGGCAACAGGAGTGAAGGTCTTGGTTGAGAGGGCCTCCTTTGATCCGATAAGACCAGGTTAGGGCCCACAGTAGTAGGTAAGGCCTTTTTAAGCCTAATTCTAAAAGTGAGTCCTATATCTTTTTGACCTTTATAAACCCTAAGACCCCATCTAAAACCTTGGGACGTCCAAGTCTGTTGTTTGGCTTGGGGAGTAAATTGAATTAACAGGGGATTGCACCATCCTTTGGTTGTGCTCTGGGGATTACACACTCCCGATACTGCTCTCTGGAGAGTCATATGTCCCCTGCTTTTTCTTTTTACTGTAATATAATCCCAGGAAGAGGAAGGCTTCCAATAAGTGTCCCCCGAGGTTTCACAGCCCCATGAGTCACAAAAATACTGATCTGCCCACCACATTTATGATTGAGAGCTCTACTCCGATGTGTGCCAGGACAGATATAAATACCTCCTACCCCACTGCCGTAAGGACCCAGTAAAAGGGCCCTCCCGACTGAATTGATACAACTTGGATCAGTGGCCCGTCCTGGGGTTCTTCGTTCAGGTGCTTGGCCCCCAGGTGGGGGCCAAAAAATATCAGGAACTGCCCAATCGGTGTCTACTCCAAGGGCAAGGGCACAGAGATCCACCTCTAAATCTGGCCAGTGGGGCTGGGCCCCAATAGAGGAGCTTGTGTTAACAATATCCCCAGCCTGATTTTCAATGACCCATGTATAATTATAAACCTGATGTGGGGAAGCATGGGCTACTCCTAGACTTAGAGTGAAACATAAGCTTATTAGGGTTCCCCACGAGTCAGTCTTATCTTTAATGGATTTTGAGTGCGGTGAAGCTTCCATTTTTTAGTCGAGTCGGTGTCCTTTTCTTGGGCCTCTAGGTTGGCTGCCTTAGCGTGGGAGGCGTGGACCCAGGTGGCGATGCCGTCTACCTTTATGGCGGTGGGTGTTGTCAGCAACACGGTATAGGGTCCTTTCCAGCGCGGTTCCAAGTTCTTGATCTGATGCCGCCAGACCCAAACCATGTCCCCGATTTGGAACCGATGTGGCACCATTGGCTGATTCAGTTGTTCCCTATATGCTGCCGCCAGGGGTCTCCAGACCTCTCGTTGTACAATTTGCAGAGCCTGCAAATGAGCTTGGAGAGAAGGTGTATCAGCAAAAGAGGCTATATCAGAGTCAAAGAAATGAACAGCTGGTGGTGGGGCACCATAAAGAATCTCAAAAGGAGTGAGTCCATGAGGGCCCGGCGTATTCCGGGCCCTATACAATGCTAAGGGGAGGAGGGTCACCCAGTCTCTAGTGCCAGCTGCAAGCGTCAATTTGGTTAAAGTCTCCTTAATAGTTCTGTTCATGCGTTCTACCTGTCCTGAGCTCTGGGGGTGGTATGCACAATGTAGTTTCCAATCAATCCCCAGCAATGTGGCCACCGACTGACTTACCTGGGAGACGAAAGCAGGTCCGTTGTCGGAGCCCAGTGCCTCTGGCATACCATACCTGGGGAAGATTTCTTCCAGAAGCTTTTTGGTGACAACTTTGGCAGTTTCATGTTTGGTAGGGTAGGCTTCTACCCATCCAGAAAAAGTGTCCACAAATACCAGTAAAAAACCGGTATCCATAGAGTCCAGGCTTTACCTCGGTGAAGTCAATCTCCCAATGGGTGCCGGGGCGGTGTCCTCGAACTCTGGCCCCCGAGCCTATCTTGTTGTGACCTGCGTTGACTCGGGTGCATGCCGTGCATTTCTCAGTTACCTGTTGTAGAATCCTATCCTTCCCCAATAAATAATGGGTGTCCTCCTCCCTTGCAAGGAGGGTTTTCATCTTTTTGTAACTCAGGTGGGTTAGCTTATGGAGATAATCAATCAAGAAATAGGTCATCCGTTGAGGCCACACTGGTTTTCCCTTCAGTATCCATCTCTGAGTCTCGGGTTGGTAGGTGGCCCCCATTCCTTTTAGAAGAACTTGGTCTTCTTCACTATAATGGAAGTGGGATTTTCGAATAGGGGGAATCTCTGCCTCGGCTGGCTTTATGGCTAAAAGTTGGGAGACATCTGAGTTCCCTCTCATCGCCACCTCCCGGGCAGTTACATCCGCTAAGCAGTTGCCTTTGGCTTCTCGGCTGTCCCCCTTTTGGTGGCCAGGACAGTGGATGACACTCAATTTTGAGGGCAGAAATAATGCTTCAAGTAGGGCCAGTATTTCAGTTTTGTTTTTAATTTGTTTTCCTTCTGAGGTAAGCAACCCTCTTCTCCGATATATTTCCCCATGGATATGGGCAGTGGCAAAGGCATAGCGGCTATCGGTATAAATGATGAGCTTCTTACCTTCCGCCATTCGGAGGGCCTGTATTAGGGCAACGAGTTCAGCCCGCTGTGCCGAAGTGCCAGGTGGTAGGGCCCTAGCCCAAATTACCTTCGTCTTGGTGGTGACTGCGGCCCCTGCTCTCCGTTCTCCGTTGTCCAGAAAACTGCTCCCATCGGTGTACCAGGTGAAGTCAGCATCAGGGAGGGGCTGGTCGGTCAGGTCAGGCCGGGTGCCATGTACCTCTGCGAGTATCTGGAGACAGTCATGAGTTTCTGGCCCCTCTGGTAGGGGAAGCAGTGTTGCCGGATTTAGGGCTACCATGGGACTAAAATATACTCGATCAGTGTCCAGCAGTAGAGCCTGATAGTGGGTCACACGGGCATTGGAAAGCCATCTGGAGGTTGTTTAATCAGGGCTCCTACTGCATGAGGAGCCAGAATCATTATTGGCTGCCCCATAGTCAGCTTGCCAGAGTCTTTAATCAAGAGGGCAATTGCTGCCACCATCCTCAAACAAGGGGGCCATCCTGAGGCCACTGGTTCCAGTTTCTTGGACAGATAGGCAACCGGGCGCCTCCATGGTCCAAGTTTTTGAGTCAGAACTCCTTTAGCATATCCCTGTTTTTCATCCACAAACAACTCAAAGGGCTTGTTTAAGTCCGGCAGCCCTAGCGCAGGGGAGGTCAGCAGAGCCTCTTTTATGGCTGCATAGGCTTTCTGCTGCTCATCCCCCCAAGTGGAGAGAGTCCCTTGTTTGGTAAGTGCGTAAAGTGGCGCAGCCATCTCCGCAAATCCTGGGATCCAAAGGCGGCAAAACCCCGCAGTACCCAGGAATTCCCTTAATTGCCTCGGGTTTTTGGAAACCGGAATTTTCAAAATTGTCTGTTTCCGTGCCTCTGTCAGCCAGCTCTGTCCATCTCTGATCTGATAGCCTAAGTATGTAATCTGCCTCTGGCATATTTGGGCCTTTTTAGCTGAGGCCCGGTATCCTAGAGTTTCCAAGGTCCTCAAAAGGGCCTTTGTTCCCTCTTTACATTTTTCCTCAGTTACTGCTGCCAGGAGGAGGTCATCCACATATTGGAGCAAAATCAAGTCAGAGTGATGAACCCTGAAATCTGCCAGGTCCTGATGTAACGCCTCATCAAATAAGGTGGGGCTGTTTTTGAACCCCTGCGGGAGTCTGGTCCATGTAAGCTGACCCGATATTCCTAATTCTAGATCCTTCCATTCGAAGGCAAAAATGGGCTGACTCTGAGGGTGTAGCCTCAAGCAAAAGAATGCATCCTTAAGGTCTAGTACCGTATACCAGGTATACCTCGGAGGAAGCCCAGTTAACAAATTATATGGGTTGGGAACTGTAGGGTGTATGTCCTCCACCCTTTTGTTGACTTCTCTTAAGTCCTGCACCGGACGGTAGTCTTCCGTCCCTGGCTTTTTAACTGGGAGGAGAGGTGTATTCCAGGGGGATTGACAAGGTACTAAGATGCCCTGATCTAAAAGCCTCTTTATGTGAGGCCTAATTCCTTGGTAAGCCTCATGCGACATTGGGTATTGCTTGATGGAAACAGGAGTTACTGATGCTTTTAAAGTGACCATCAAGGGCGGCTGCTGAGTTGCGAGACCCATTCCTCCTGTTTCTGCCCAGACTAAAGGGAACTCTTTTAGCCAATTAGTCATTTCTTGCGGCCAAGGCCTTTCAAGTTCATGAAGTCTGTACTCATCTTCTAGATTTATGGTTAACACATGTAAAGGCTGTCCCTGGGGCCCAGTAACATGGGCCTTATCTTCTTCAAAGTGGATTTGTGCCCTAAGCTTTGTCAATAGGTCTCTCCCCAACAGAGGATAAGGGCAATCAGGTACATGTAGGAAGGAATGGGTTACCTTACCGGTGGCGATTTGCACTTTTCTTTCAGTGGTCCATCGGTACCTCCTCCCACCCGTGGCTCCTTGAACCCAGGCTGACTTGTTAGTTAGAGGTCCCGGTGAGGTGGTGAGGACCGAATATTGAGCTCCGGTGTCCACCAGGAAGGTAACATATTGCCCCCCCACATTGAGGGTTATCCTGGGTTCATGGGGGGGCTCCTGACCCTGACCCCCCTAGTCCTCTAAATTGAGGAGGGTAGCCTGGGGCCTAGATCTTCTTGGTCCCTTTGGTTTCTTTGGGCAATCCCGGGCCCAGTGTCCCTTCTCTTTACAAAAGGCACATTGATCTGGGTCTAGTGATGGGCCCCTGCGGCCTCTTGGTTCTTGCCTATCCTGTCTCTGTCCTGTCACTACAGTGGCCAACAATTTAGTAAACTCTTTATTTCTCTTACGTTCTCTCATAGTCTCTCTTCCCTCTGCTTCTTTTCTTAGCCTTTCATCTCTTTCTTCCTGTGTTTCTCTCTTATTAAAAATTCGCTCTGCCTCCTTCAGCAAATCCTGCACCGTACTCTCTCTCAAATTTTCAAGCCTCTCTAACTTCTAATATCTAAGGCCGATTGCCAGATGAAAGACATGGCTATATTAGTAGCTTGGTCTGGGTCTTCTGGGTTATAGAGAGTGTACATACGGTATGCCTCATTGAGTCGTTCTAGGAAGGCAGAGGGAGACTCATCAGATTTCTGGGTCACTATCTTAACCTGGGCCAAATTAGTTGGGCGCCTTGCAGCCCACGGAGACCCGCTATGAGCAACTGGTGATAGAGACGTAGGTGTTCCCTACCGCGTTCAGTGGAGAAATCCCAATTGGGCCGTTCCAAGGGGACAGCGGCATCAATCTTGTGTGGCAACTGGGTGGGCTGTCCATCATCTCCTGGGACTTTTTTGCTCGCTTCCATGATGACCCGCTGCTTTTCTTCGGTGGTCAACAGGGTCTGGAGCAACTGTTGGCAATCGTCCCAGGTGGGTTGGTGGGTCACTAGAATAGACTCGATTAGTGCTGTGAGCCTAGAAGGGTCCTCTGAGAAAGAGGGGTTATTATTTTTCCAATTATATAAGTCAGATGCGGAAAAGGCCAGTATTGGAGTTGACGATCAGGCCCTGTTCGCAGCGGAAAGGCCTGAGAGGAGGGGTCGGGAGGAACTTCCCGACGCCCCCTCAATCGTCTTGCCACTGGGGACGAGGTGGGTTCTTCCTGGGATTCCCGTCTAGTGGCCGCCCCCTCTGGTTCCTGTACGGGGGGGTCTGGGTTTCTGTAAGGAGGGGGCTGTTCAGTCAAAAGGTCCAGAAGAGGGCCATCGTCTGCCGGCAGTACTGGGGGTGTCTTCTTATGCCTAGAGGTTTCTCCTGGAGCCGGTTTCATGAGGACCGGGTAAAGTGTGGAGTTAGCTGGGTTTGGAACCAGTGGAGGAGGGATGGAGGGAGCTGATGGGGTAGGTTTCCGGTAAAGGGAAAAGAAAGGCTTCACCCATGGTGGGGGGTCTCTGACCAGAGACTCCCATGTGATGATATAGGGAACCTGATCAGGGTGTCCATGGGGTCCCGGATCCATGATCTTAGCTTTCACCTGTAAAATAATGTCCAGGTTAAAGGTGCCATCTCGTGGCCAGCCTACATCAAAGGTTGGCCACTCGGATGAACAGAGGGTGTCCCATTTTCCTTTCCGCACTTCCACTGAGAGATTGTTGGTGATGTCTTGAACTTCCTTGAAGTGCTGCAGAGTCAAACTTTTGGGGGTAATAACAGTTTGTCCCATATTTTCAGATAGATAAAAAACACTTATTACACTTACTACAAAAATTAGACAGACAAAACACAACACAAGCCGTGCGGCACGAGAACAACGCAACACTGAAAGACAAAATTCAGATGGAGACTGCGTCGGAGGTCCGGTTCCTCCGTCTCCCTGATGAAGCACGTAGCCTTCGAACTGGGGCGGAGCCCCAAAAAGTCCGGGTCGACTCGTGCTTCTAACCAAATGGGGAGCCAAGAAATTGGCCCCCTTCCCTATGAGAGTCGGTGGGACTCGAACCCACGCAAACCCTCTCACTCCTGAGACGTCTCCCAGGAGCTACGGAGAGAAAGTTTGAGTTCGTCAACTCCTTTCACTCGCTGCCCTGTCCTCAGGGGGACTCTAACCCCCTGACTTCGGTGGGACTCTAACCCACCAGTAGCAGAACAAAAAAAGCGGACTCTTAGACACAAATTCAACACAGAACCACAAACACTGGCAGACGCGGCCGGCTGGCAATCTTACCTCCCGATGGGGTCAGTGGTCCCTGGGTGGGGGTCTCGATCTCGCTGGGGCCTCCAAAATGAAAGACCCCCCGAAGGGTATTTTCTGTCAGGGAGATCCGTCCCCTAGGACCAACGAGACCAATTCGGATGCAAACAGCAAGAGGCTTTTATTTTGATACACGGGTACCCGGGGCGAAAATGTCTCTCAGAGGACTATGCGGGCCCCCTGAGGGGAAGGCTGGGCTTTTTATAGGGTCTCAGAGCAAAAGCGCAGGTACAGAAGCGAGAAGCATAGTTACAGAGAGCTGATTGGTACATTTACATAAAACTGCAATTTGAGTCAGAGTTTGGCAGGGACACCATAATATCAGGAACTGGGTGGTCGGAAAGGTCATGATGACTCTCAATCTTGGGACTGCCACCTGTTGTTTGTCTTAGGGTTCCTATCTCAGCTGGAACAGTCTTACTATTTGTGTTAGGGCTTATCTCAGCTGGAACAGTCTCACAAACTTCTCATATGCGTAGTCAGCACAAATTGATTTTTGGCTCAACTGGGGCAGCCTTGACCACAGATATCCAGCAGCTGGGTCTCTTCAGGAAGTTTCCAGTTCCCTCCCTAGCCTTGCCTCCCTAGCCCACAGAGTTTCTCAAAACAGTGGTAGCCTTCAGAGTTTCTCAAAACAGTGCTGTACAAAATGATATTAGCTGCTTCTAACTTGTGGTGAGGTGGGGGTCTTTCAGTGATTCTGTTTACAAAGAAGTGCTTTGCTTTTCTGTTCTTTCGTTGGAAACTTGTTCCTGTGCTGTAAAGTGCGATATATCACTTTTCAGTTTTCCTGTATTCCTAAATGTGCGAGCGACACATATGTTATTTAGTTTAGAATGTAGTGCTTTGCTTTACTGTTCTTTCTTTCGAAACTTGTTCCTGTGCTGTACAGTGCGATATATCACTTTTCAGTTTTCCTGTATTCCTAATTGAATGAGCGACACACATATGATTTAGTTTACAAAGTAGTGCTTTGCGTTTATGTTCTTTCGTTGGAAACATGTTCTTGTTAGGAACAAGTTAGGGTTAGGGTTAGGGTTGGGGTTAGGGTTAGGGTTAGGGTTAGGGTTAGGGTTGGGGTTGGGTTTGGGGTTAGGGTTAGGGTTAGGGTTAGGGTTAGGGTAGGGGTAGGGTTAGGGTTAGGGTTAGGTTTAGGGTTAAGGGTTAGGGTTAGGGGTTAGGGTTAGGTTTAGTGTTAGTGGGTTAGGGTTATGGTTAGGGTTATATCACTTTTCAGTTTTCATGTTATAATTATTGAACAGGCGACATGTATGTGAATTAGTTTATAAAGATGTGCTTTGCGTTTCTGTTCATTCGATGAAATCTTGTTTCTTTGCCTTACAGTTCGATATATCACTTTTCAGTTTTCCTGTATTCCTAATTGAGCGAGCGAGACACATATGATTCCGTTGAAAAGTAGTGCTTTACTTTTCTGCTCTTTTGTTCCGAAACTTGTTACTGTGCTGTATTCTTAATTGATCGAATGAAACACTTGTGATTTAGTTTAGAAAGTAGTGCTTTGCGTTTATGTTCTTTTGTTGGAAAGTTGTTCCTGTTAGGAACAAGTTCCTGTTAGGAACATGTTAGGGTTAGGGTTAGGGTTAGGGTTAGGGTTAGGGTTAGGGTTAGGGTTAGGGTTAGGGTTAGGGTTAGGGTTAGGGTTAGGGTTAGGGTTAGGGTTAGGGTTAGGGGTTAGTGTTAGAGTTAGGGTTAGGGGGTTAGGGTAAGGGTTAAGGGTTAGGGTTAGGGTTATATCACTCTTCAGTTTTCCTGTTATAAAAATTGAACAGGCGACACGTATGTGAATTAGTTGACAAAGTTGTGCTTTACGTTTATGTTCTTCGATGGAAACTTGTTCCTGTGCTGTAAAGTTTTATATATCATTTTTCAGTTTTCCTGTTATAATAATTGAACTGGCGACACATATGTGAATTAGTTGACAAAGTTGTGCTTTGCGTTTCTGTTCTTTCGATGGAAAATTGTTTCTGGGCTGTACAGTGCGAGATAACACTTTTCCGTTTTCCTGGATTCCTAATTGAGTGAGCGACACACATGTGATTCCGTTTAAAAGTAGTGCTTTGCTTTTCTGTTCTTATGTTCGAAACTTGTACCTGTGCTGTATAGTGCGTTATATCACTTTTCAGTTTTCCTGTATTCCTAATTGAGCGAGTGGCACACATGTGATTTAGCTTACAAAGTAGCTTTGCGTTTGTTCTTTTGGAAACTTGTTTTGTTGGAAACTTGTTCCTGTTAGGAACAATTTTAGGGTTTAATGGAAGGGTTGTTAGGTTAGGAACAATTTAGGGTTAGGGTTAGGGTTAGGTTTAGGGTTAGGGTTAGGGTTAGGTTTAGGTTAGGGTTAGGGTTAGGGTTAGGGTTAGGGTTAGGGTTAGGGTTAGGGTTAGGTTTAGGGGTTAGGGTTAGGTTTGGGTTTAGGGTTAGGGTTAGGTTTAGGGGCTTAGGGTTAGGGTTAGGGTTATAT
Source organism: Meriones psammophilus (assembly GCA_036365155.1). Lineage (NCBI taxonomy): Eukaryota > Metazoa > Chordata > Mammalia > Rodentia > Muridae > Meriones > Meriones psammophilus. The sequence continues at coordinate 139,630 of JAEOAE010001393.1, forward strand.
CACTTTTCAGTTTTCCTGTTATAAAAATTGAACAGGCGACACGAATGTGAATTAGTTTACAAAGTTGTGCTTTGTGTTTCTTTTCTTTCGATGAAAGCGTTTCTTTGCGATACATTTTGATATATATCGCTTTTCAGTTTTCCTGTATTCCTAATTGAGCGAGCAATACACATGTGATTTAGTTTACAAAGTAGTGCTTTGCATTTATGTTCTTTCCTTGGATACTTATTCCTGATAGGAACAAGTTAGCGTTAGGGTTAGGGTTAGGGTTTAGGGTTAGCAGATTTTAGTGTTAGGGTTAGGGTTAGGGTTAGGGTTAGGGTTAGGGTTAGGGTAGGGTTAGGGTTAGGGGGTTAGGGTTAGGTTTAGGGTTAGGGTTAGGGTTAGGGTTAGGGTTAGGGGTTAGGGTTAGTGTTAGGGTTATACCACTTTTCAGTTATCTTGTTATAATAATTGAACAGGCAACACGAACGTGAGTTAGTTTACAAAGTTGTGCTTTGCGTTTCTGTTCTTTCGATGAAAACTTCTTCCTTTCCCTTACATTTCGATATTTCACTTTCCAGTTTTCCTCTATTCCTAATTGAGCGAGAGTCACACATGTGATTGAGTTTACAAAGTAGTGTTTTGCGTTTCTGTTCTTCTTTTGAAAATTTGTTTCTGTGCTGTACAGTGTGATATATCACTTTTCAGTTTTCCTGTTATAATAATTGAATGGGAGACACGTATGTGAATTAGTTGACAAAGTTGTGCTTTGCTTTTCTGTTCTTTGATGGAAACTTGTTTCTGTACTGAACAGTTTGATATATCACTTTTCAGTTTTCCTGTAATAATAATTGAGCAGGCGACACAAACATGTGATTTAGTTTACAAAGTTTTGCTTTGCGTTTCTGTTCTTCGAAGAAAACTGTTTCTTTGCCAAACAGTGTTGATATAAACTTTTGTTTTCTGTATTCCTAATTGAGCAGGCAACAAACATATGATTTAGTTTTCAGTAGTTTCCTGTTTAGGGTTGAAACAGTTAGGAACAAGTTAGAGTTAGGGTTAAGTAGTTAGGGTGCTTAGGGTTTCTTTGTTAGGAAAGGTTGTTATATCACTTTTCAGTTTTCCTGTTATAATAATTGAACAGGCGACAGGTATGTGATTTAGTTTAAAGTTGTGCTTTGCGTTTTAGGGTTCGTTGTTAAACTTGTTTCTGTGTTGTACTAGTGTTATATCACTTTTCAGTTTTCCTGTATTCCAAATAATAATTGAACACACATGTGAATTAGTTTACAAAGTAGTGGTTTGCGTTTCTGTTCTTTTGTTGGAAACTTGTTTTCTGCTTTGTACAGATTTTCTCTATTTAATTGAGCGTTAGTGTGATTTGATCCTTTGCATTCAGTTTTTGTTGGAAACTTGTATTCCAAATTAGGGACAGGGTTATGGTTATGGTTAAGGGTTAGGGTTTCTGTTCTATTTTGGAAACTTGTTAGGGTTAGGGTGCAATATATCACTTTTCAGTTTTCTCTGTTATAATAATTGAACAGGTGGCACATGTATGTGATTTAGTTTACAAAGTAGTGCTTTGCTTTTCTGTTCTTTCGTTGGAAACTTGTTTCTGTGCCTTACAGTGCGAGATAACTCTTTTCAGTTTAGGTTAGTATTCCTAATTGGGTTATGACACACATGTGATTTAGTTTAAAGTTAGGTTTTGCTTTTCTGTTCTTTTTTAGAAACTTGTTCCTGTGCTGTAGGGTTGTTATATCACTTTTCAGTTTTCCTGTTATAATAATTGAGTGGCACAAACATTTACAAATGTGAATTAGTTTTACAAAGTTGTGCTTTGCGTTTCTGTTCTTTGATGGAAACTTGTTTCTGTGCCTTACAGTGTTAGGATAACTCTTTTCAGTTTTCCAGTATTTAGTTTTAATTTAATTGAGCAACACACACATGTGATTCCGTTTAAGGTTTAGTGTTTTGCTTTTCTGTTAGGGTTAGGGTTGGAAACTTGTTAGGGTTGCTGTACAGTGTTATATCACTTTTTCAGTTTTCCTGTATTAATAATTAGACAAGCGACATGAATGTGATTTAGTTTACAAAGTTGTGCTTTGTGTTTCTGTTCTTTTGTTGAAAAACCTGTTTCTTTTAGGGTTATTTAGATTTATTGATTTAGGGTTTTAGGGTTAGGGTTAGGGTTAGGGTTACACACATGTGATTTAGTTTATAAAGTAGTGCTTTGGTTTTCTGTTCTTCTGTTGGAAACTTGTTTCTGTTAGGGTTAGGGTTAGGGTTATATCACTTTTCAGTTTTCCTGTTATAATAATTCAACAGGCGACACGTATGTGAATTAGTTTACAAAGTTGTGCTTTTCGTTTCTGTTCTTTCGATGGAAACTTGTTTCTTTGCTGTACAGTTTGATATATCACTTTTCAGTTTTCCTGTTATAATAATTGAGCGGCGACATGTATTTGATTTAGTTTACAAAGTTGTGCTTTGCGTTTCTGTTCTTTCAATGGAAACTTGTTTCTGTGCTGTACATTTGATATATCACTTTTCAGTTTTCCTGTATTCCTAATTGAGTAGTGCGACACACATGTGATTTAGTTTACAAAGTAGTGCTTTTGTTGTTTATGTTCTTTCGTTGGAAACTTGTTCCTGTTAGGAGTTAGGGTTAGGGTTAGGGTTAGGGTTAGGGTTAGGGTTAGGGTTAGGGTTGTTTGGGTTAGGGTTAGGGTTAGGTTTAGGTTTAGGGGTTAGGGTTAGGTTTTCAGTTATTCCTTTTCAGTTTTCCTGTTATAATAATTGAACAGGCAACACGTATGTGAATTAGTTTACAAAAAGTTGTGCTTTGCGTTTCTGTTCTTTCGATGGAAACTTGTTTCTCTTCCCTGTACAGTTTGATATATCATTTTCAGTTTTCCTGTATTCCTAATTGAGTGAGCATCACATGTGATTCCGTTTACAAAGTAGTGCTTTGCTTTTCTCTTCTCCGTTGGAAACTTGTTTCTGTGCTGTACAGCTGATATTCACTTTTCAGTTTTCCTCTATTCCTAATTGAGAAAGCGACACACATTTGATTTAGTTTACAAAGTAGTGCTTTTGTTTGTTTCTGTTCTTTCTTTGGAAATTTGTTCCTGTTAGGAACAAGTTAGGATTGGGTCACTTTTCAGTTAGGGTTAGTGTTAGGGGGTTAGGGTTAGGGTTAGGGTTAGGGTTAGGGTTAGGGTTAGGGTTAGGGGTTAGGGTTAGGGTTAGGGGTTAGGGGGTTAGGGTTAGGGTTAGGGTTAGGGGGGTTAGTAGGGTTAGGTTTAGTGTTAGGGTTATATCACTTTTCAGTTTTCCTGTTATAATAATTGAACAGGCGACACATATGTGAATTAGTTTACAAAGTTGTGCTTTGCGTTTCTGTTCTTTTCGATGGAAACTTGTTTCTTTGCTGTACAGTTCGATATATCACTTTTCAGTTTTCCTGTATTCCTAATTAGAACTGAGATACATGATTCCGTTTAAAAGTTTGTTTACAAGTAGTGCTTTGCATTTCTGTTCTTTCAATTGAAATGAAACACTTGTGATTTAGTTTTTAGAAAGTAGTGCTTTGCGTTTATGTTCTTTTGTTGGGATAACACTTTAGGAACAAGTTCCTGTTAGGAACAAGTTAGGGTTAGGGTTAGGGTTGTGAGGGTTATTTAGGGTTAGGGTTAGGGTTAGGGTTAGGGTTGGGTTAGGGTTTCTGTTCTTATGTTTGGGTTAACATGGGTTGTGTTTTGCGTTTAGGGTTAAGGGTTAGGGTTAGGGTTATATCACTTTTCAGTTTTCCTGTTATAATAATTGAACAGGCGACACATATGTGATTTAGTTTACAAAGTTGTGCTTTACTTTTCTGTTCTTTTGTTGAAACTTGTTTCTTTGCTGTACAGTTTGATATATCCTTTTCAGTTTTTCCTGTATTCCTAATTGACACCGGCAAGATACATGTGATTTAGTTTTCAAAGTAGTGCTTTGCTTTTTTGTTCTTTCGTTGGAAACTTGTTTCTGTGCTGTACAGTGCGATCTATCACTTTTCAGTTTTCCTGTATTCCTAATTGAGCAAATGACACACATGTGATTTAGTTTACAAAGTAGTGCTTTGTTTCTCTTCTTTTCTATTCTTTTTTGGAAACTTGTTCTTTTGTTCGATATATCACTTTTCAGTTTTCCTGTATTCCTAATTGACCGAGTGACACATGTGATTTAGTTTACAAAGTAGTGCTTTGCTTTTATGTTCAAGTTGGAAACTTGTTCCTGTTAGGAACAAGTTAGGGTTAGGGTTAGGGTTAGGGTTAGGGTTAGGGTTAGGGTTAGGGTTAGGGTTAGGGTTAGGGTTAGGGGGTTAGGGTTAGGGTTAGGGGTTAGGGTTAGGGTTAGGGGGTTAGTTTTAGGGTTAGGGTTAGGGTTAGGTTAGGGGTTAGCTTTTCTGTTAGGGTTAAGGGTTAGGGTTAGGGTTATATCACTTTTCAGTTTTCCTGTTATAATAATTGAACAGGCGACACATATGTGAATTAGTTTACAAAGTTGTGCTTTGCGTTTCTGTTCTTCAATGTTAACTTGTTCTTTGCTGTACAGTTTGATATATCATTTTCAGTTTTCCTGTATTCCTAATTGAGTAGCGAAACACATGTGATTTAGTTTAAAAGTTGTGCTTTGCTTTTCTGTTCTTTGTTGGAAAAAAATGTTTCTGTGCTGTACAACTTGATATATCACTTTTCAGTTTTCCTGTATTCCTAATTGAGCAAAGCGACAAACATGTGATTTAGTTTAAAAGTAGTGCTTTGCATTTATGTTCTTTTGTTGGAAACTTGTTCCTGTTAGGAACAAGTTAGGGTTAGGGTTAGGGTTAGGGTTAGGGTTAGGGTTAGGGTTAGGGTTAGGGTTAGGGTTAGGGTTAGGGTTAGGGGTTAGGTTAGGGTTAGTTTAGGTTTAGGGTTAGGGTTAGGGGTTAGGGTTAGGGTTAGGGTTAGGTTAGGGTTATATATCTTTTCAGTTTTCCTGTTATAATAATTGAACAGGCGACACATATGTGAATTAGTTTACAAAGTTGTGCTTTGCGTTTCTCTTCTTTCGATGGAAACTTGTTTCTTTCCCATACAGTTCGATATATCACTTTTCAGTTTTCCTGTATTCCTAATTGAACAGCGAGATACATATGATTCCGTTTTTCAGTTTTCCTTTATTGCTAATTGAACTTGTTCCGACTGTACTAATTGACATGAAACACTTGTGATTTAGTTTACAAAGTAGTGCTTTGCGTTTCTGTTCTTTTGTTGGAAACTTGTTTCTGTGCTGTACAAGTTCTGATATATCACTTTTCAGTTTTCCTGTTATTCCTAATTGGGTTAGCGACACACATGTGGGTTAGGTTTAGGGTTAAAGTTAGGGTTTGGGTTTATGTTCTTAGGGTTGGAAGGTTGTTCCTGTGGGTTAGGGTTGGGTTAGGGTTATATCACTTTTCAGTTTTCCTGTTATAATAATTGAACAGGCGACACATATGTGAATTAGTTTACAAAGTTGTGCTTTGCGTTTCTGTTCTTTTTTGGAAACTTGTTCTTTCCAGGTACAGTTTTGATATATCACTTTTCAGTTTTCCTGTTTCCTAATTGTTTAGCGAGATACATATGTGATTAGTTTAAAAGTAGTGCTTTACTTTTGTGCACTTTTTGGAAACTTGTTCCTTGCTGTATTCCTAATTGATCGAATAACACACACGTTTGTGATTTAGTTTAGAAAGTACAAACTTTGCGTTTATGTTCTTTTGTTGGAAAGGTGTTCCTGTTAGGAACAAGTCTTTGTTAGGAACAAGTTAGGGTTAGGGTTAGGGTTAGGGTTAGGGTTAGGGTTAGGGTTAGGGTTAGGGTTAGGGTTAGGGTTAGGGTTAAGGTTAGGGTTAGGGTTAGGGTTAGGGTTAGGGTTAGGGGTTAGGGTTAGGGTTAGGGTTAGGGTTAGGGTTAAGGGTTAGGTTAGGTTTAAGGTTATATCACTTTTCAGTTTTCCTGTTATAATAATTGAACAGGCGACACATATGTGAATTAGTTTACAAAGTTGTGCTTTGCGTTTCTCTTCTTTCGATGATAACTTGTTTCTTTTCCCATACAGTTCGATATATCACTTTTCAGTTTTCCTGTATTCCTAATTAATTGGCGAGATACATATGATTCCGTTGAAAAGTAGTGCTTTACTTTTGTGCACTTTCGTTCGAAACTTGTTCCTGTGCTGTATTCCTAATTGATCGAATGAAACGCTTGTGATTTAGTTTAGAAAGTAGTGCTTTGCGTTTATGTTCTTTTGTTGGAAAGTTGTTCCTGTTAGGAACAAGTTCCTGTTAGGAACAAGTTAGGGTTAGGGTTAGGGTTAGGGTTAGGGTTAGGGTTAGGGTAGGGTTAGGGTTAGGGTTAGGGTTAGGGTTAGGGTTAGGGGTTAGTGTTACGGTTAGGGTTAGGGTTAGGGTTAGGGGGTTAGGGTAAGGGTTAAGGGTTAGGGTTAGGGTTATATCACTTTTCAGTTTTCCTGTTATAATAATTGAACGGGCGACACGTATGTGAATTAGTTGACAAAGTTGTGCTTTACGTTTATGTTCTTCAATGGAAACTTGTTCCTGTGCTGTACAGTTTGATATATCATTTTTCAGTTTTCCTGTTATAATAATTGAACGGGCGAAACATATGTGAATTAGTTTACAAAGTTGTGCTTTGCGTTTCTGTTCTTTCCATGGAAAATTGTTTCTGTGCTGTACAGTGCGAGATAACACTTTTCCGTTTTCCTGGATTCCTAATTGAGCGAGCAACACATGTGATTCCGTTTAAAAGTAGTGCTTTGATTTTCTGTTCTTTTGTTCAGAACTTGTTCCTGTGCTGTACAGTGCGTTATATCACTTTTCAGTTTTCCTGTATTTCTAATTGAGCGAGTGGCACACATGTGATTTAGTTTACAAAGTAGTGCTTTGCGTTTGTGTTCTTTCGTTGGATACTTGTTCCTGTTAGGAACAAGTTAGGGTTAGGGATAGGGTTAGGGTTAGGGGTAGGGTAGTGTTAAAGTTAGGGTTAGGGTTAGGGTTAGGGTTAGGGTTAGGGGTTAGGGTTAGGTTTAGGTTTAGGGTTAGGGTTAGTTTTAGGGGCTTAGGTTTAGGGTTAGGGTTATATCACTTTTCAGTTTTCCTGTTATAAAAATTGAACAGGCGACACGAATGTGAATTATTTTACAAAGTTGTGCTTTGTGTTTCTGTTCTATCGATGAAAACGTTTCTTTGCCATACATTTCGATATAACGCTTTTCAGTTTTCCTGTATTCCTAATTGAGCGAGCAAAACACATGTGATTTAGTTTACAAAGTACTGCTTTGCGTTTATGTTCTTTCATTGGATACTTGTTCCTGATAGGAACAAGTTAGGGTTAAGGTTAGGGTTAGGGTTAGGGTTAGGGTTAGGGTTAGGGTTAGGGTTAGGGTTAAGGTAGGGTTTGGGTTAGGGTTACGGTTAGGGTTAGGGGTTAAGGTTAGGTTTAGGGTTAGGGTTAGGGGCTTAGGGTTAGTGTTAGGGTTATACCACTTTTCAGTTATCCTGTTATAATACTTGAACAGGCAACACGAATGTGAATTATTTTACAAAGTTGTGCTTTGCGTTTCTGTTCTTTCGATGAAAACTTGTTTCTTTCCCTTACATTTCGATATATCGCTTTTCAGTTTTCCTCTATTCCTAATTGAGCGAGAGTCACACATGTGATTGAGTTTACAAAGTAGTGCTTTGCATTTCTGTTCTGCTGTTGGAAATTTGTTTCTGTGCTGTACAGTGTGATATATCATTTTTCAGTTTTCCTGTTATAATAATTGAATGGGCGACACGTATGTGAATCAGTTTACAAAGTTGTGCTTTGCGTTTCTGTTCTTCGATTGAAACTTGTTCCTTTTGCTGTACAGTTTGATATATCATTTTCAGTTTTCCTGTTATAATATTTGAGCAGGCGACACGTATGTGATTTAGTTTACAAAGTTGTGCTTTGTGTTTCTGTTTTTTCCATGGAAACTTGTTTCTTTGTCTTACAGTGCGAGATAACACTTTTCAGTTTTCCTGTATTGCTAACTGAGCGAGCGACACACATGTGATTCCGTTTAAAAGTAGTGCTTTGCTTTTCTGTTCTTTCGTTGGAAAATTGTTCCTGTTATGAACAAGTTAGGGTTAGGGTTAGGGTTAGGCTTAGGATTAAGGTAGGGTTAGGGTTACGGTTAGGGATAGGGTTAGGGGTTAGGTTTAGGATTAGGGTCAGGGTTAGGGTTAGGGGCTTAGGGTTAGGGTTAGGGTTAGGGTTATATCACTTTTCAGTTTTCCAATTATAATAATTTAACAGGCAGCACGAATGTGAATTAGTTTACAAAGTTGTGCTTTGCGTTTCTATACTTTCAATGAAAACTTGTTTCTTTCCCTTACATTTCGAGATATCACTTTCCAGTTTTCCTCTATTCCTAATTGAGCGAGAATCACACATGTGATTGATTTTACAAAGTAGTGCTTTGCCTTTCTGTTCTTCTGTTGGAAATTTGTTTCTGTGCTGTACTGTGTGATATATCACTTTTCAGTTTTCCTGTTATAATAATTGAACGGACGACACATATGTGAATTTGTTTACATTGTGTGCTTTGCGTTTCTTTTTTTTCGATGGAAACTTGTTTCTCTGCCATACAGTGCGAGGTAACACTTCAGTTTTCCTGTATTTCTAATTGAGCGAGCGACACACATGTGATTCCGTTTAAAAGTAGTGCTTTGCTTTTCTGTTCTTTTGTTCGAAACTTGTTCCTGTGCTGTAGAGTGCGTTATATCACATTTCAGTTTTCCTGTATTCCTAATTGAGCGAGTGGCACACATGTGATTTAGTTTACAAAGTAGTGCTTTGCATTTATTTTCTTTCATTCCTTACTTGTTCCTGATAGGAACAAGTTAGGTTTAGGTTTAGGTTTAGGGTTAGGGTTAGGGTTAGGGTTAGGGTTAGGGTTATGGTTAGGGTAGGGTTAGGGTTAGGGTTAGGGTTACGGTTACAGTTAGGGTTAGGGTTAGGGTTAGGGTTAGGGGCTACGGGTTAGGGTTAGGGTTATACCACTTTTCAGTTTTCTTGTTATAATAATTGAACAGGTGACACGAAAGTGAATTAGTTTACAAAGTAGTGCTTTGCGTTTCTGTTCTTTCGATGAAAACTTGTTTCTTTGCCTTACATTTCGATATATCGCTTTGCAGTTTTCCTGTATTCCTAATTGAGCGAGCTACACACATGTGATTTAGTTTACAAAGTAGTGCTTTGCGTTTCTGTTGTTCTGTTGGAAACTTGCGTCTGTGCTGTACAGTGCGATATATCACTTTTCAGTTTTCTTGTATTCCCGAATTGAGCAGGCGACACACATGTGATTTAATTTACAATGTATTGCTTTGTGTTTATGTTCTTTCATTGGAAAATTGTTCCTATTAGGAACAAGTTAGAGTTAGGGTTAGCGTTAGGGTTAGGGTTAGGGTTAGGGTTAGGGTAGGGTAAGGGATAGCGTTAGGGGGTTAGGGTAAGGGTTAGGTTCGTGTTAAGGGGTTAGGGTTAGGTTTAGGGTTAGGGTTAGTGTTATATCACTTTTCACTTTTCCTGTTATAATAATTGAACAGGCGACACGTATGTGAAATCGTTTACAAAGTTGTGCTTTGCTTCTCTGTTCTTTCGATGGAAACTTGTTTCTGTGCTGTACAGTTCGATATATCACATTTCAGTTTTCCTGTTATAATAATTGAACCGGCGAAATGAATGTGAATTAGTTTACAAAGTAGTGCTTTGCGTTTCTGTTCTTTCGATGAAAACTTGTTTCTTTGCTGTACATTTCGATATATCGCTTTTCAGTTTTCCTGTATTCCTAATTGAGCGAACGACACACATGTGATTTAGTTTACAAAGTAGTGCTTTGCGTTTCTGTTGTTCTGTTGGAAACTTGTTTCTGTGCTGTACAGTGTGATATATCACTTTTCAGTTTTCCTGTATTCCTAATTGAGCGAGCAACACACATGTGAGTAAATTTACAATGTATTGCTTCCTGTTTATGTTCTTTCTTTGGAAAATTGTTCCTATTAGGAACAAGTTAGCATTAGGTTTAGGGCTAGGGTTAAGGTTAGGGTTAGGGTAGGGTTAGGGTAAGGGTTAGGGTTAGGGTTAGGGGTTAGGGGTAGGGTTAGGTTTAGGGTTAGGGGCTTAGGGTTAGGGTTAGGGTTATATCACTTTTCAGTTTTCCTGTTATAATAATTGAACAGGCAACATGAATGTGATTTAGTTTACAAAGTTGGGCTTTGCATTTCTGTTCTTTCGATGAAAACTTGATTCTTTACTCTACATTTCGATATATCGCTTTTCAGTTTTCCTGTATTCCTAATTGAGCGAGTGACACACATGTGATTTAGTTTACAAAGTAGTGCTTTGCGTCTGTTCTTTTGTTGGAAACTTGTTTCTGTGCTGTACAGTGTGATATATCACTTTTCAGTTTTCCTATTATAATAATTCAACTGGCAACACGTATGTGAATTAGTATACAAAGTTGTGCTTTGCGTTTTTGTTCTTTCGTTGGAAACTTGTACCTGTGCTGTACAGTTCGATATATCACTTTTCAGTTTTCCTGTTATAATAATTGAAATGGCGACACCTATGTGAATTAGTTTACAAAGTTGTCCTTTGTGTTTCTCCTCTTTCGATGGAAACTTGTTCCTGTGGTGTACAATTCGATATATCACTTTTCAGTTTTCCTGTTATAATAATTGAAAGGGCGACACATATGTGAATTAGTTTACAAAGTTGTGCTTTGCATTTCTGTTCTTTCGATGAAAACTTGTTCCTGTGCCGTACAATGCGAGATAACACTTTTCAGTTTTCCTGTATTCCTAATTGAGCGAAAGACACACATGTGATTCCGTATAAAAGTAGTGCTTTGCGTTTATGTTCTTTCGTTGGAAACTTGTTCCTGTTAGGAACAAGTTAGGGTAAGGGTTGGGTTAGGGTTAGGGTAGGGTTAGGGTTAGGGTTAGAGTTAGGGGTAAGGTTTAGGATTAGGGTCAGGGTTAGGGTTAGGGGCTTAGGGTTAGGGTTAGGGTTATATCACTTTTCAGTTTTCCTCTTATAATAATCGAACAGGTGGCACGAATGTGAATTAGTTTACAAAGTTGTGCTTTGCGTTTCTGTTTTTTCGATGAAAACTTGTTTCTTCGCTGTACATTTCGATATATCGCTTTTCAGTTTTCCTGTATTCCTAAATGAGCAAGCGACACACATGTGCTTTAGTTTACAAAGTAGTGCTTTGCGTTTATGTTTTTCTGTTGGAAACTTGTTTCTGTGCTGTACAGTGTGACATATCACTTTTCAGTTTTCCTGTTATAATAATTGAACTGGCGACACGTATGTGAATTAGTTCACAAAGTTGTACTTTGCGTTTCTGTTCTTTCGATGGAAACTTGTTTCTCTGCCATATAGTGCGAGATAAAACTTTTCAGTTTTCCTGTATTATTAATTGAGCAAGCGACACAAATGTGATTCCATTTAAAAGTAGTGCTTTGCTTTTCTTTTCTTTCATTTGAAACTTGTTCCTGTGCTGTACAGTGCATTATATCACTTTTCAGTTTTCCTGTATTCCTAATTGAATGAGTGGCACACATGTGATTTAGTTTACAAAGTAGTGCTTTGCGTTTATGTTCTTTAGTTGGAAAATTTTTCCTGTTAGGAACAAGTTAGGATTAGTGTTAGGGTTAGGGTAGGGTTAAGGTTAGGGTTAGGGTTAGGGGCTTAGGGTTAGTGTTACGGTTAGGGTTAGGGGTTATGTTTAGGGTTAGTGTTAGGCTTAGGGTAAGGGTTAGGGTTAGGGTAGGGTTAGGGTTAGGGTTAGGGGCTTAGTGTTAGTGTTAAGGTTACGGTGAGGGGTTAGGGTAAGGGTTAGGGTTAGGGTTAGGGGCTTAGGGTTAGGGTTAGGGTTATATCACTTTTCAGTTTTCCTGTTATAATAATTGAACAGGCGACAAGAATGTGATTTAGTTTACAAAGTAGTGCTTTGCGTTGCTGTTCTTCTGTTGGAAACATGTTTCTGTGCTGTACAGTGTGATATATGACTTTTCAGTTTTCCTGTATTCCTAATTGAGGGAGCAATACACAAGTGATTTAATTTACATAGTATTGCTTTGCGTTTCTGATCTTTTGCTCGATACTTGTTCCTGTACTGTAGAGTGCGATAGATCACTTTTCAGTTTTCCTCTTATAATAATTGAATGGGCGGCACGTATGTGAATTAGTTTACAAAGTTGTGCTTTGTCTTTCTGTTCTTTCGATGGAAACTTGTCTCTCTGCCTTACAGTGCGAGATAACACTTTTCAGTTTTTCTGTATTCCTAATTGCACAAGGGACACACATGTGATTCCTTTTAAAAGTAGTGCTTTGCTTTTCTGTTTTTTCATTCGAAACTTATTCCTATGTTGTACAGTGCGATATATAACTTTCCAGTTTTCCTGTATATCTAATTGAGCGAGTGACACACATGTGATTTAGTTTACAATATATTGCTTTGCGTTTATGTTCTTTCATTGGAAACTTGTTCCTATTAGGAACAAGTTCGTGTTAGGGTTAGGGTAGAGTAACAGATAGGGTTCGGGTTAGGTTCATGTTAGGGGGTTAGGTTTAGTTTTAGGGTTAGGGTTAGGGTTATATCACTTTTCACTTTTCCTGTTATAATAATTGAACAGTCGACATGTATGTGAATTAGTTTACAAAGTTGTGGTTTGCTTTTCTGTTCTTTCGATGGAAACTTTTTTCTGTGCCTTAGAGTGAGAGATATCACCTTTCAGTATTCCTGTATTCCTAATTGAGCGAGTGACACACATGTGATTTAGTTTACAAAGTAGTGCTTTGCGTCTATTCTTCTGTTGGAAACTTGTTTCTGTGCTCTACAGTGTGATATATCACTTTTCAGTTTTCCTGTTATAATAATTCAACTGGCAATATGTATGTGAATTAGTATACAAAGTTGTGCTTTGCGTTTCTGTTCTTTCGATGGAAACTTGTTCCTGTGCTGTACAGTTCGATATATTACTTTTCAGTTTTCCTGTTGCAATAATTGAAAGGCCAACACGTATGTGAATTAGTTTACAAAGTTGTCCTTTGTGTTTCTGTTCTTTCGATGAAAACTTTTTTCTGTGCTGTACAGTGCGAGATAATACTTTTCAGTTTTCCTGTATTCCTAATTGAGGGAACGACACACATGTGATTCCGTTTAAAATAGTGCTTTGCGTTTATGTTCTTTCGTTGGAAACTTGTTCCTGTTAGGAACAAGTTAGCGTTAGGGTTAGGGTTAGGGTTAGGATAGGGTTAGGGTTCGGGTTAGGGTTAGTGTTAGCGTTAGGGGTTAGGGTTCGGGTTAGGGTTAGGGGCTTAGGGTTAGTGTTAGGGTTATATCACTTTTCAGTTTTCCTGTTATAATAATTGAACAGGCGACATGAATGTGAATTAGTTTACAAAGTTGTGCTTTGCGTTTCTGTTCTCTCGATGAAAACTTGTTTCTTTGCCGTACATTTCGATATATCACTTTTCAGTTTTCCTGTATTCCTATTTGAGCGAGTCGCACACATGTGATTTAGTTTACAAAGTAGTGCTTTGCGTTTATGTTCTTTCGTTGGAAACTTGATCCCGTTAGGAACAAGTTAGGGTTAGGTTTAGGGTTAAGGTTAGGGTTAGGGTTAGGGCCTTAGGGTTAGGGTTAGGGTTATATCACTTTTCAGTATTACTATTATAATAATTGAACAGGCGACACGTATGTGAATTAGTTTACAAAGTTGTGCTTTGCGTTTCTGTTCTTTCGATGAAAACATGTTTCTTTGCCATAAATTTCAATGTATTGCTTTTCAATTTTCCTGTATTCCTAATTGAACGAGCGACACACATGTGATTTAGTTTACAAAGTAGTGCTTTGCGTTTCTGTTCTTCTGTTGGAAACTTGTTTCTGTGCCCGTACAGTCTTGAGATAACACTTTTCAGTTTTCTTGTTATAATAATTGAATGGTCGACACGTATGTGAATTAGTTTACAAATTACTGCTTTGTGTTTCTGTTCTTCTTTTGGAAACTTGTTTCTGTGCTGTACAGTGTGATGTATCACTTTTCAGTTTTCCTGTTATAATAAATGAACTAGCAACACGTATGTGAATTAGTTTACAAAGTTGTGCTTTGCGTTTCTGTTCTTTCTATGGAAACTTGTTCCTGTGCTGTACAGTTCGATATATCACTTTTCAGTTTTTCTGTTATAATAATTGAATGGGCGACACGTACGTGTATTATTTTCAAAGTTGTTCTTTGCTTTTCTGTTCTTTCGATGGAAACTTGTTTCTGTGCCGTACAGTGCGAGGTAACTCTTTTCAGTTTTCCTGTATTCCTAATTGAGCGAGCGACACACATGTGATTCCGTTGAAAAGTAGTGCTTTGGAGCCAAGATGGTGGTGCCGGGAAAATAGTGCTTCTGAGCAGCAGGACAGCACTATCCGGGCAGAGATCAGGAGACTGAACTCGGTGCCCTGAAACTACATTGATCGTGTTTCCCAGGTGAGGGGAGGCTCCCCCGGTGTGGGAATCGGTTGGATCCACTCTCGGCTGCACAGCCAGAACCCGGAAGAAATCCCGGGTAACGTGGTCTTTGGGTCTCCGGGCTGGAGCCGCAAGCGGGCGGTTCCCTGCCACTTCCCCAGGCTGATCCGTGGGCACAAGGGTACCTGAGACTGGGATTCCCAGTCTCGGGGGGGACCCCACGGGGTAACAGTGTTGCGGGTCTGATTGCAGGTCACCCAGTCTCTCCCTGGAAAGTCTCTGCCGCCATCACAGCCGAGCTCCTGCCACGCGCAGAGAGCTTTTTGCTCAGCTCAGCGGTACAGACAAGCTGTGTGCCCCAGTACAACAGGGACTGGGAACCCCTTTCCGGAGAGGACCCCACAGAGAAATTTCCCAGGCTGATCCTTGGGCACAAGGGTACCTGAGACTGGGAGTCCCAGTCACGGGGGGACCCCACAGAGAAGCAGGGTTGCAGGTCTGATCGCAGGTCACCCAGTCTCTCCCCGGAAAGTCTCTGCCACCATCACAGCCGAGCTCCTGCCAGGCACAGAGAGCTTTGCGCTCAGCACAGCGGTACAGACAAGCTGTGCGCCCCAGTACAACAGGGACTGGGAACCCCTGTCCCGGAGAGGACCCCACAGAGAAGGAAGAAACCGTGCTGCTGGGGTCACCTAGGAAAAGTCTAGCAGACTGCAGATTGCAAACAGACAGAACTGAGTGCTCCAAGATACCACAGCAGTACTCACCCGCCACAGAATACCGCAGCTGATCACTAAATTTTGCAAGAAACCCAGAAGGAGGGCAGCTGCCCCAGGACTTCTCCCAGTGAGAGGAGAGCCCTCTTGACTAATCAGGACCACAGTTACCACCCAGGTCTCTCGCCTGAGGTGAGCTGTAGCAACTCCTGAAAAACAGCGGACATCCAGGGACTATACCCAAAAAGCTGGGAAGGCTTCCTTTAGGAAAAAACATCTTCCTGTCAAAGGGATTCTCTCCACTACAAGAGTCCAGGAACAACCAGAAACTAAATTCAAACAACTAAGATAGCCCAATGGGTAGAGGACAGCGTAAAAGTTCAACCAACAGAAGCCAGAGCATTATGGCATCTCCAGAACCCAGTTATCCAGGGGCAAATAACCCTAGACACCCCAGCATAAATGAAATTCAAGGAGACGACCTAACATCTATGCTCAAGGACATGATAACAGAGGAAACAAATATAATACGAAAAGAAATAGAAGAAGCTGAAGCCAAAAAGTATGTGGCCTTTAGAGAGGAAATGCTTAAATCACTGAATGAAATAAAAGAAACAGTGGATTGTTCAAACAAACAGCTGAAGGATTTGATGGAAAAACATGAAAATACAGTCAGACAGGGGAAGGAAACCAACAAAATAGCTCAAGACCTGAAGATAGAATTGGAAAAATTAAAAAAAAAAAAAAAAAAACACAAATGGAAGAAATTGTGGAGAGAAAGAACTTAGGGAAGAAAGCAGGAACTACAGAGGTTAGCATAACCAATAGGCTACAAGAAATGGAAGAAAGAATCTCAGGTGTGGAAGATACAATGGAAGAAATAGATGTATCTGTCAAAGAAAATGATAAATCTAAAAAATTCCTGACACAGACCGTCCAAGAAATTCAAGACAACATAAAAAGACAAAACCTAAGAATAATAGGAATAGAGGAAAAAGAAGATTCCCTGCACCAAGGCCCAGAAAATATTTTCAACAAAATCATTGAAGAAAATTTCCCCAACTTAAAGGAGAGGTCAATAAGAATACAAGAGGCCTATAGAACACCCAATAAATTAGACCAGAAAAGAAAATCCTCCCGCCACATAATAATCAAAACTGTAAGTATACAGAACAAAGAAAAAATACTAAAAGCTGCAAGAGAAAAAGGCCAAGTAACATATAATGGCAAACCCATTAGAATCACACCTGACTTTTCAACAGAGACTATGAAAGCCAGAAGGGCCTGGACAGATATCATGCAGACCCTAAGAGAACACAGATGTCAGCCCAGGCTACTATACCCTGCAAAACTCTCAGTCCTCATAGACGGAGAAAACAAGATATTCAATGACAAAACCAAATTTCAACAATACCTACAAACAAATCCAGCATTACAGAAGACACTGGAAGGGAAAATACAACCCAAGAAAGCTAGCTACATTCAAGAAAACACAGGAAATAAATAACCTCACTTCAGTAAAACAAAAAGCAACCAATCACACAACCGTATGACCACAGCCAACATCAAAGTCAAAGGATTTAACAGCCACTGGTCATTACTCTCTCTCAATATCAATGGACTGAATTCTCCAATAAAAAGACACAGACTAACAGAATGGATGCGTAAACAAAACCCAGCAATCTGTTGTATACAAGAAACACACCTAAGACACAAAGATAGACATTACCTGAGGGTAAGGGATGAAAGACGGCTTGTCAAGCTAATGGACCCAAGAAGCAAGCAGGAGTAGCCATTCTAATATCTGATAAAAATAGTCTTTCAACCAAAATTAATCAAAAGAGATGGGAAGGACACTTCATACTCATCAGGGAAAATTCCACCAAGAAGACATCACAATCCTGAACATCTATGCCCCAAATACAAGGGCACCCACATTTGTGAAAGAAACATTGATAAAACTTAAACCACATATAGATCCCCACACACTAATATTAGGAGACTTCAACACCCCACTCTCAACAAAGGACAGGTCAACAAAAGAGAAATTAAAAAAAGAAACAATATCTCTAACAGAGGTAATGAACCAAATGGACCTAACAGATATTTACAGAACCCTACACCCAAACACAAAAAGAATTTACCTTCTTCTCAACACCTCATGGAACCTTCTCCAAAATAGACCACATAGTTGATCACAAAGCAAGCCTCAACAAATACAGGAAGATTGAAATAATCCCTTGTATCCTGTCGGATCACCATGGAATAAAGCTGGACCTCAGTAACAACAGAAATAGCAAAAAGCCTACACATACATGGAAACTGAACAACTTGCTACTAAAAAGACAGGTGGGTCAGGGAAGAAATAAAGAAAGAAATTAAAATCTTCCTAGAACTCAATGAAAATGAAGACACAACATACCCAAACTTGTGGGACACAATGAAGCAGTGCTAAGAGGAAAGTTCATAGCACTAAGTGCCTTCAAGAAGAAATTTGAGACAGCGCATTCAAGCAACAATGGCTCACTTAAAAACCCTAGAAAAGAAGAAGCAGACACACCAAGAAGGAGCAGGCGGCTGGAAATAATCAAACTCAGGGCTGAAATCAATCAATTAGAAACAAATAAAACAATTCAAAGAATCAATGAAACCAAGAGCTGGTTCTTTGAGAAAATCAACAAGATAGACAAACCCTTAGCCAAGCTAACTAAAAGGCAGCGAGACAACATCCAAATCAACAAAATCAGAAATGAAAAGGGGACATAACTACAGACACTGAGGAAATCCAAGCAATCATTAGGACTTACTTCAAAAGTCTATAAGGAACAAAATTTGAAAATTTAAATGAAATGGACAATTTTCTTGATCGATTCCACTTACCAAAGCTAAATCAGGACCAGGAAAATCAATTAAATTGTCCTATATCCCCAAAGGAAATAGAAGCAGTCATCGAAAGTCTCCCATCCAAAAAAAGCCCAGGACCTTGATGGTTTCAGCGCAGAATTCTACCAAACATTCAAAGAAGAGCTAACACCAACTCTCTTCAAACTATTCCACAAAATAGAAACAGAAGGAGCATTACCAAACTCATTCTATGAAGCCACAGTCACCTTGGTACCTAAACCTCACAAAGACTCAACAAAGAAAGAGAATTTCAGGCCAATCTCCCTTATGAACATTGATGCAAAAATACTCAACAAAATACTCACAAACCGAATACAAGAACACATCAAAGATATCATCCACCATGACCAAGTAGGCTTCATCCCAGGTATGCAGGGATGGTTCAATATACGGAAATCCATCAATGTGATCCACCATATTAACAAACTGAAAGAAAAAAACCACATGATAATCTCCCTAGATGCTGAAAAGGCCTTTGACAAAATCCAACATCCATTCATGTTTAAAGTATTGGAGAGATCAGGGATACAAGGCACATATCTAAACATAGTAAAGGCGATATACAGCAAACCTATAGCCAACATCAAACTGAACGGAGAGAAACTTAAAGCAATACCACTGAAATCAGGGACAAGACAAGGCTGCCCACTCTCTCCATATCTCTTCAACATAGTTCTGCAAGTCCTTGCTAGAGCAATAAGACAGTTGAAGGAGATCAAGGGGATACAAATTGGAAAGGAAGAAGTCAAATTATCACTATTTGCAGATGATATGATAGTATACGTGAGTGACCCCAAAAACTCTACCAGGGAACTCCTACAGCTGATAAACACCTTCAGCAAAGTGGCCGGATACAAAATTAACTCAAAAAAATCAGTAGCCCTCCTGTATACAAAAGACAAAAGGGCTGAGAAAGAAATTAGGGAAACAACACCCTTCACAATAGCCACAAATGACATAAGGTACCTCGGAGTAACCCTAACCAAGGAAGTCAAAGACTTGTATGAAAAAAATTTCAAATCTCTGAAGAAAGAACTAGAAGACGATATGAGAAGATGGAAAGATCTCCCATGCTCATGGCTTGGTAGGATTAACATAGTAAAAATGGCCATCTTACCAAAAGCAATCTACAGATTCAATGCAATGCCCATCAAATGAAAGACCCCCGCCTCACCCCAAGTTAGAAGCAGATAATAGTTAATGTGATTTTGTACAGCACTGTTTTGAGAAACTCTGAAGGCTACCACTGTTTTGAGAAAAACTCTGTGGGCTAGAGAGGGAACTAGCTGAAGAGACCCAGCTGCTGGGGATATCTGCGGTCAGGATGCCCCAGTTGAGCCAAAAATCAATTTGTGCTGACCACGCATATGAGAAGTTTGTGAGACTGTTCCAGCTGAGATAGGAGCCCTAAGACAAACAACAGGTGGCGGTCCCAAGATTGAGAGTCATCATGTCCTTTCCAACCACCCAGTTCCTGATATTATGGTGTCCCTGCCAAACTCTGACTCAAATTGCAGTTTCATGTAAATGTACCAATCAGCTCCCTCTAACTATGCTTCTCGCTTCTGAACCCGCGCTTTTGCTCTGAGACCCTATAAAAAGCCCAGCTTTCCCCTCAGGGGGCGCACAAAGTCCTCCGAGAGACTTTGTCGCCCGGGTACCGATGTATCAAAATAAAAGCCTCTTGCTGTTTGCATCCGAATTGGTCTCATTGATCCTTGGGAGGGGGTCTCCCTGACAGAAGACACCCATCGGGAGTCTTTCACAAATTACCAACACAATTCTTTACAGACTTGGAAAGAAAAGTTCTCAACTTCATATGGAATAACAAGAAACCCAGAAATGCTAAAACAATCCTCTACAATAAAAGATCTTCTGGAGGTATCTCCATCCCTGATATTAAGTTGTACTATAGGGCAACAGTTTTAAAAACTGCATGGTACTGGCATAGAAACAGAATGGTGGATCAATGGAACCAAACAGAAGACCCAGAAATAAACCCACACACTTATGGACACCTGATATTTGACAAAGGCGCAAAAAAATCATACAATGGAAAAAAAAGATAGCATCTTCAACAAATGGTGCTGGTCCAACTGGATGTCTACATGTAGAAAAATGAAAATAGATTCATACTTATCACCCTGCACAAAACTGAGGTCCAAGTGGATCAAAGACCTCAACATAAAACCAGACACATTAAATCGGTTTGAAAAAAAAGTGGGGAACACCCTAGAACTCATTGGTACAGGGGAAAACTTCCTGAACAGAACTCCAACAGCACAGGCTCTAAGAGCAACAATCAATAAATGGGACCTCATGAAAATGAAAAGCTTCTGCAAAGCAAAGGACACCGTCATCAAAACAAAGCGACCTCCTACAGATTGGGAAAGAATCTTCACCAACCCTTTATCTGACAGAGGACTCATATCAAGTATATATAAAGAACTAAAGAAGCTGAAAAGCAGCAAACCAAGTAATCCACTTAAAAAATGGGGAACAGAGCTAAACAGAGAATTCTCTGTAGAGGAATACCGAATGGCAGAGAAGCACTTAAAGAAATGCTCAACCTCACTAGCCATTAGGGAAATGCAAATCAAAACAACCCTGAGATTTCACCTTACACCCATGAGAATGGCCCAGATCAAAAACTCAAGTGACAACACATGCTGGAGAGGTTGTGGAGAAAGAGGAACCCTTCTCCACTGCTGGTGGGAATGTAAACTGGTACAACCACTCTGGAAATCAATCTGGCATTTTCTCAGACAACTAGGAATAGTGCTTCCCCAAGATCCAGCCATACCACTCCTAGACATATATCCAAAAGAGGCTCAAGCATACAAAAAGGAAATTTGCTCAACCATGTTTGTAGCAGCTTTATTTGCAATAGCCAGAAGCTGGAAACAACCTAGATGCCCCTCAACTGAAGAATGGATGCAGAAAATGTGGTACATCTACACAATGGAATATTACTCAGCAATGAAAAATAAGGAAATCATGAAATTTGCAGGTAAATGGTGGGATCTGGAAAGGATCATCCTGAGTGAGTTGTCCCAGAAGCAAAATGACACACATGGTATATACTCACTCATATAGACATACAAAATAGGACAAACACACTAAAACCTGTGCATCTAAAGAAACTAAGCAAGATAGAGGACCTAACTAAAATGTCTAATCCTCATCCGGAAGGCAAAGAGGATGGACATCAGAAAGAAAGAAGAAAACGGGAAACAACCTAGGAACCTACGACAGAGGGTCTCTGAAAGCCTCTGCCCTACAGACTATCAAAGCAGAAGCTAAGCCTGATGGGCAACTGTTGGGCAGAGTGAATGGAATTTTATGTAAGAACTGGGAAAGAGCAAGAGCTGGAGAGGACAGGGTCTCCACAAGGAGAGCAACAGAACAAGAAAATTTGAACACAGGGAACTTCCCAGAGACTCATACTCCAACCAAGGACTATTCATAGAGACAACCCAGAACCCCTGCACAGATGTAGCCCAGGGCAGTTCAGAGTCCAATTGGGTTACATAGTAATGAGGAGAGGGGCTGCCTCTGACATGAACTGACTGGCCTGCTCTTTAGTCACCTCCTCCTGAGGGGGAGCAACCTTACCAGGCCATAGTAGAGGACAATGCAGGCAATTTGATATGAACTGATGGACTAAGATCAGAAAGGAGAGGAGAACCTCCCCTATCAGTGGACTTGGGGAGTGGCATGCATGCAGAGGGAGGAGAGAGGGTGGGATAGGGAGTGGAGGGAGGGGCTTATGGGGGGATGCATAATGAATAAAGTGTAATTCATGAAAATTTTAAAAAAATGGAAAAAATAATAATTTAAGAACCTTAAATGACTTTCAAAAGTGGAGGAAAACATGGAGTTAGTCAATTGGCATGGAGCACGTCTCGCCCCTGGGGGCAATGGTCTCCTGAACCTACTCAGACCTCGGACACCACCACTGCTAGTTCTAGAACTGATGCAGGATGTTCCAACGAGGGGGTTAAGGCTTCTCATAATATTTCCTATAAGCCCACACCTGTTTGTTTACATCCCCATTTTTATTCATTATTAGCCAGCCAGATAGAGCCAAGTAATTGTGGTAATGACACTTGCTTTTTTGCCCAGTGCTGGAATGCTAGTAAATTTACTAGCTGGTTACTCACATGCCTCGCTGGGTGCCTGTGCCCGTTGATGCCCTCACGCTATGACTCTCTTCAGACAGAAAAGGGATCTTGGAATTACAGCTGCCATTGTTACTGCCATCTCATTGGCGGCTGTTGGAGCTACCACCACGGCATTAGCCATGAGTCATACTGGGCAGACTGCTCAGACCCTGAATAACCTTTTAGCCAAGGTAGCTCATGCCTTAGATGTACAAAAAGGAATTAATGCTCAACTAAAAGGAGGTTTGATGGTGTTCAATCAGAGGTTTGACCTCGTGCAGGAGCAAATTGATACCCTAGGGCAAATCGCTCAACTTGGCTGTCAATGAAAGTATGCTGGACTTTGTGTCACTAGCATACAACATGAGAATTTTCCCTGTGCTGCAAATCTGTCTAAACAATTGTCAAGCTATATTTTAGGTATTTGGACTGGAGAATTCGATACTATGATGGACCAGCTGAGAGTGGCCATTGTCATGGTAAATTCTACCAGAGTGGACGCAGGACTAGCCACAGGATTATCATCATGGATTGCTGCAGCCATGAATCATCTGAAGGAATGGGCGGGCATGGGAGCGTTAGTAGGCCTTCTGGTGTTGGTCACGTTGGTTTGCCTGTGGTATATATGCAAGATTAGAGTCTCACAACAGCGTAATGCAGCCATGACCATTCAGGCCTTTACAGCCATTGAAGCAGGACAGTCTCCCCAAGCATGGTTGGCTACCATAAAAAGCCAAAATGTTACGCTCAGGATGCGAGGCTAAGCACTGCACTCAGGGTCAGCCGCCTTGGACCCAGAGAAGAGCATGTCTGATTGCATGCGGGTTGATACCTCAGGTCCCGCCTCTGAGAAAAAGGTATTGGACGGGTCTGATGCTCTTTGGGTGGATGACACCTAAATGAACATCAGTACAAAGTCCCAATTTATTTCTAATATCAGAGATCAGACCTCTACTCTTGCCTGATGCGTCCAAAACAAAAAGGGGGAACTGTAGAGAGCTGCATAATGCCGTCTGAAAGATGGACCTGGTTTCCGCCTTCCACCTTCCCGATGGTGAGTGCTCTCTGTCACAAACAACTCCACATTGGGCTAAGGCTGAGGATCTGGCTTGCTTCCATGTATGTGGACCTATCTGCATTGCCCAAGTGGCATGCTGAGGTTGGCTACCCAGAGGCTATTTAAAGTGGGCTGGCTTTCCCCAGGGTCAGAAGATTGTTCAAGGTTCCTGAATAAACTGCATTGAAAAAAAAAAAAAAATAAAACAAAACATCAGGTTAAAAAAAAAAAAAAGTATTGCTTTGTTTTTCTGTTCTTGTTCCTGTGCTGTACAGTGAATTATATCACTTTTCAATTTTCCTGTTTTCCTAATTGAGCAAGTGGCACACATGTGAATTAGTTTACAAAAGAGTGCTTTGCGTTTATTTTCTTTCGTTGGAAACTTCTTCCTGTTAGGAACAAGTTAGGGTTAGGGTTAGGGTTAGGCTTAGGGTTAGGGTAGGGTTAGGGTAAGGGTTAAGTGTTAGGGTTAGGTTTAGGGTTAGGGTTAGGGTTTGGGTTAGGGTTAGGGGTTAGGGTTAGGTTGAGGGATAGGGTTAGGGTTAGGGGCTTAGGGTTAGGGTTATATCACTTTTCAGTTTTCCTGTTATAATAATTGAACAGGCGACACGAATGTGAAATAGTTTACAAAGTTGTGCGTTGCGTTTCTGTTCTTTTGATGAAAACTTGTTTCTTTGCCATACATTTCGATATATCGCTTTTCAGTTCTCCTGTATTCCTAATTGAGCGAGTGGCACACATGTGATTTAGTTTACAAAGTAGTGGTTTGCGTTTATTTTCTTTTGTTGGAAACTTCTTCCTGTTAGGAACAAGTTAGGGTTAGGTTTAGGGGTTGGCTTAGGGTTAGGGTTAGGGGCTTAGGGTTAGGGTTAGGGTTATATCACTCTTCAGTATTCCTGTTACAATAATTGAACATGCGACACGAATTTGAAGCAGTTTACAACCTTGTGCTATGCGTTTCTGTTCTTTTGATGAAAAGTTGTTTCTTTGTCGTACATTTAGATATATCGCTTTTCAGTTTTCCTGTATTCCTAATTGAGAGAGTGGCGCACTTGTGATTTAGTTTACAAAGTAGTGCTTTGCGTTTATGTTCTTTCGTTGGAAACTTGTTCCTTTTAGGAAAAAAAGTTAGGGTTCTGTTTAGGTTAGGGTTAGGGTTAGGGTTAGTGGGTTAGGGTTAGGGTTAGGGTTATATCACTTTTCAGTTTTCCTGTTATAATAATTGAACAGGCAAAATGAATGTCAATTAGTTTATAAAGTTGTGCTTTGTGTTTCTGTTCTTTCGAGGAAAATTTGTTTCTTTGCCTTACATTTCGATACATCCCTTTTCAGTTTTCGTGTTTTCCTAATTGAGCGAGCAACACACATGTAATTCCGTTCAAAAGTAGTTCTTTGCTTTTCTGTTCTTTCATTCGAAACTTGTTCCTGTGCTGTACAGTGCGTTATATCACTTTACAGTTTTCCAGTATTCCTAATTGTGCGAGTGGCACACATGTGATTTAGTTTACAAAGTAATGCTTTGCGTTAATATACTTTCTTGGAAAGCGTGTTCCTGTTAGGAACAAGTTAGAGTTAGGGTTAGGGTTAGGTTAGAGTTAGGGTTAGGGTTAGGCTTAGAGTTAGGGTTAGGGTTAGGCTTAGAGTTAGGGTTAGGGTTAGGGTTAGTTAGTGTTAGGGTTAGGGTTAGGGTTA
The DNA here is from genome assembly GCA_036365155.1 of Meriones psammophilus. Classification (NCBI taxonomy): domain Eukaryota; kingdom Metazoa; phylum Chordata; class Mammalia; order Rodentia; family Muridae; genus Meriones; species Meriones psammophilus. The sequence continues at coordinate 164,731 of JAEOAE010001393.1, forward strand.
GAGTTAGGGTTAGGGTAAGGGTTAGGGGCTTAGTGTTAGGTTTAGGATTAGGGTTAGGGTTAGGGTTAGTGTTAGGGGCTTAGGGTTAGGGTTAGGGTTATATCACTTTTCAGTTTTCCTGTTATAATAAATGAACTAGCAACACGAATGTGAATTAGTTTACAAAATTGTGCTTTGTGATTCTATTCTTTCGATGGAAACAGCTTCCTGTGCTGTACAGTTCGATATATCTCTTTTCAGTGTTCCTGTTATAATAATTGAACAGGCGACACGTATGTGAATTAGTTTACAAATTTGTGCTTTGCATTTCTGTTCTTTCGAGGAAAACTTGTTTCTTTGCCTTACATTTCGATACATCCCTTTTCAGTTTTCGTGTTTTCCTAATTGAGCGAGCAACACACATGTAATTCCGTTCAAAAGTAGTGCTTTGCTTTTCTGTTCTTTCATTCGAAACTTGTTCCTGTGTTGTACAGTGCGTTATATCACTTTACAGTTTTCCAGTATTCCTAATTGTGCGAGTGGCACACATGTGATTTAGTTTACAAAGTAATGCTTTGCGTTAATATACTTTCTTGGAAACGTGTTCCTGTTAGGAACAACAAGTTAGGGTTAGGGTTAGGGTTAGGCTTAGAGTTAGGGTTAGGGTTAGGGTTAGGGTTAGGGTTAGGGGCTTAGTGTTAGGGTTTGGATTAGGGGGTTAGGGGGTTAGGGTTAATGTTAGGGGCTTAGGGTTAGGGTTAGGGTTATATCACTTTTCAGTTTTCCTGTTATAATAAATGAACTAGCAACACGAATGTGAATTAGTTTACAAAGTTGTGCTTTGCTATTCTATTCTTTCGATGGAAACAGCTTCCTGTGCTGTACAGTTCGATATATCACTTTTCAGTGTTCCTGTTATAATAATTGAGCAGGCGACACGTCGTGAATTAGTTTACAAATTTGTGCTTTGCATTTCTGTTCTTTCGAGGAAAACTTGTTTCTTTGCTGTACATTTCGATATATCGCTTTTCAGTTTTCCAGTATTCCTAATTGAGCGAGCGACATACACGTGATTTAGTTTACAAAGTAATGCTTTGTGTTTCTGTTCTTCTGTTGGAAACGTGTTTCTGTGCTGTATAGTGTGATATATTACTTTTCAGTTTTCTTGTTATAATAATTGAGCAGGCGACACGTATGTTTAGTAGTTTACAAAGTTGTGCTTTGTGTTTCTGTTCTTCGATGGAACCTTGTTTCTGTGCCGTACAGTGCGAGATAACACTTTTCAGTTTTCCTGTATTCGTAATTGAGCGAGCGACACACATGTAATTCCGTTTAAAAGTAGTGCTTTGCTTTTCTGTTCTATCCTTCGAAACTTGTTCCTGTGCTGTACAGTGCGTTTTATCACTTTTCAGTTTTCCTGTATTCCTAATTGAACGAGTGGCACACATGTGATTTAGTTTACAATGTAGTGCTTTGCGTTTCTGTTCTTTCGTTGGAAACTAGTTCCTGTTAGGAACAAGTTAGTTTGTAGTTAGTTAGGGTTAGGGTTAGGGTTAGGGTTAGGGATAGGGTTAGGGTTAGGGGCTTAGGTTTAGGGTAGGGTTATATCTCTTTTCAGTTTTCCTGTTATATTAATTGAACAGGCGACACGAATATAAATTAGTTTACAAAGTTGTGCTTTGTGTTTCTGTTCTTTCAATGAAAACTTGTTTCTTTGCCTTACATTCCGATATATTGCTTTTCAGTTGTCCTGTATTTCTAATTGAGTGAGCGACACACATGTGATTTAGTTTACAAAGTAGTGCTTTGCTTTCCTGTTCTTTCGTTCGAAACTTGTTCCTGTGCTGTACAATGCATTATATTACTTTTCAGTTTTCCTGTCATAATAATTGAACTGGCTACACGTATGTGAATTAGTTTACAAAGTTGTGCTTTTCGTTTCTGTTCTTTCGATGGAAACTTGTTTCTGTGCAGTACAGTGCGAGGTAACACTTTTCGGTTTTCCTGTATTCCTAATGGAGCGAAGGGCACACATGGGATTTAGTTTACAAAGTAGTTCTTTGCATTTATGTTCTTTCCTTGGAAACTTGTTCCTGTAGGAACAAGTTAGGGTTAGGGTTACAGTTAGGCTTAGGGTTAGGGTAGGGTTAGGGTTAGGGTTAGTGTTAGGGGTTAGGGTTAGGGTTAGCATTAGGCTTAGGGTTAGTTTTAGGGTTAGGGGCTTAGGGTTAGGGTTAGAGTTATATCACTTTTCAGTTTTCCTGTTATAATAACTGAACAGGCGACATGAATGTGAATTAGTTTACAAAGTTTTGCTTTTCGTTTCTGTTCTTGTGATGAAAACTTGTTTCTGTGCTGTACAGTGTGATATATCACTTTTCAGTTTTCCTGTTATAATAATTGAACGGGCGACACATATGTGAATTAGTTTACAAATTGTGCTTTCTGTTTCTGTTCTTTCGACGGAAACTTGTTCCTGTGCTGTACAGTTCGATATATCACTTTTCAGTTTCCTGTTATAATAATAATTGAGCGGGGACACACATATGTGAATTAGTTTACAAAGTTGTGCTTTTCGATTCTCTTCTTTCGATGGAAACTTGTTTCTGTGCCGTACAGTTTGAGATAACACTTTTCAGTTTTCCTGTATTCCTAATTAAGCGAGCGACACACATTTGATTACATTTAAAAGTAGTGCTTTGCTTTTCTGTTCTTTTGTTCGAATCTTGTTCCTGTGCTGTACAGTGCGTTATATCACTTTTCAGTTTTCCTGTATTCCTAATAGAGCGAGTGACACACATGTGATTTAGTTTACAAAGTAGTGCTTTGCGTTTATGTTCTTTTCGTTGGACACTTATTCCTGTTAGGAACAAGTTAGGTTAGGTTAGGGTTAGGGTTAGGGTTAGGGTTAGGGTTAGGGGGTTAGGGTTAGCGTTAGGGTTAGTGTTAGGGTTAGGGTTAGGGGCTTATGGTTAGGGTTAGCTTTATATCACTTTTCATTTTTGCTGTTATAATAATCGAACAGGCGACACGAATATGCATTAGTTTACAAAGTTGTGCTTTGCATTTCTTTTCTTTCGATGAATACTTGTTTCTTTGCCTTACATTTCGACATATATCGCTTTTCAGTTTTCTGTATTCCTAATTGTGTGGCGACTTACATGTGATTTAGTTTACAAAGTAGTGCTTTGCGATTCTGTTCTTCGATGAAAACTTGTTTCTTTGCTGTACATTTTGATTTATAAGCTTTTCAGTTTCCCTGTATTCCTAATTGAATGAGCAACACACCTGTGATTTTGATTTAGTTTACAAAGTAGTGCTTTGCTTTTCTGTTCTTCTGTTGGAAACTTGTTTCTGTGCTGTACAGTCGATATATCACTTTTCAGTTTTCCTGTATTCCTCATTGAGTAAGTGATACACATGTGATTTAGTTTACAAAGTAGTGCTTTGCGTTTATGTTCTTTTGTTGGAAACTTCTTCCTTTTAGGAATATGTTAGGGTTAGGGTTAGGGTTAGGGTTAGGGTTAATGGTTAGGGTTATGGTTAGGGTTAGGATTAGGGTTAGGTTAAGGTTAGGGTTATATCAGTTTTCAGTTTTCCTGTTATAATAATTGAACATGCTACACATATGTGAATTAGTTTACTGAGTTGTGCTTTGCATTTCTGTACTTTAGATAGAAACTTGATTCTGTGCTGTACAGTGCGAAATAACAGTTTTCAGTTTTCCTGTATTCTTAATTGAGCAAGCAACACACATGTGATTCCGTTTAAAAGTAGTGCTTTGCTCTTCTGTTCTGTTCGTTGGAAACTTGTTCCACTTAGGAACAAGTTAGGGTTAAGCGTTAGGGTGTTAGGGTTAGGGTTAGTGGCAGGGTTAGGATTACGGTTATATCACTTTTCAGTTTTCCTGTTATAATAATTGAACTGGCGACACGAATGTGAATTAGTTTACAAAGTTGTGCTTTGAATTTCTGTTCTTTCGTTGAAACTTGTTTCTGTGCTGTACAGTGCGTTATATCTCTTTTGAGTTTTCCTGTATTCCTAATTGGGCGAGTGGCACACATGTAATTTAGTTTACAAAGTAGTTCTTTGCATTTATGTTCTTGTTGGAAACTTGTTCCTTTTAGAAACAAGTTAGGGTTAAGGTTAGTTAGGGTTAGGGTTAGGGTTAGGGTTAGGGTTAGGGTTAGGGGTTAGGGTTAGGGTTAGGGTTAGTTAGGGTTAGGGTTAGTTTTAGGGTTAGGGGTTAGGGTTAGGGTTAGGTTATATCACTTTTCAGTTTTCCTGTTATAATAATTTAACAGGCGACATGAATGTGAATTAGTTTACAAAGTTTTGCTTTGAATTTCTGTTCTTGTGATGAAAACTTGTTTCTTTGCTGTACATTGTGATATATCACTTTTCAGTTTTCCTGTTATAATAATTGAACAGGTGACACATATGTGAATTAGTTTACAAAGTTGTGCTTTGCTTTTCTGTTCTTTCGATGGAAACTTGTTCCTGTGCTGTACAGTTCAATATATCACTTTTCAGTTTTCCTGTTATAATAATTGAGCAGGGGAGACACATATGTGAATTAGTTTATTTTACAAAGTTGTGCTTTGCGATTCTCTTCTTTCGATGGAAACTTGTTTCTGTGCCATACAGTTTGAGATAACACTTTTCAGTTTTCCTGTATTCCTAATTAAGCAAGCCACACACATGTGATTACATTAAAAAAGTAGTGCTTTGCTTTTCTGTTCTTTTGTTGAATCTTGTTCCTGTGCTGTACAGTGCGATATATCACTTTTCAGTTTTCCTGTATTCCTAATTGAGCAAGCCACACACATGTGATTTAGTTTAAAAGTAGTGCTTTTTTGCGTTTATGTTTTTCGTTGGTTCATTCCTGTTAGGAACAAGTTAGGGTTAGGGTTAGGGTTAGGGTTGTTAGGGTTTAGCGTTAGGGTTAGTGTTAGGGTTAGGGTTAGGGGCTGATGGTTTTAGCTTTATATCACTTTTCATTTTGCTGTTATAATAACTTTTCAACAACACACGAATATGCATTAGTTTACAAAGTTGTGCTTTGCATTTCTTTTCTTTCGATGAAACTTGTTTCTTTGCCTTACATTTGAAATATATCACTTTTCAGTTTTCCTGTATTCCTAATTAAGTGAGCGACTTACATGTGATTTAGTTTACAAAGTAGTGCTTTGCGATTCTGTTCTTTCGATGAAAACTTGTTTCTTTGCTGTACATTTGATTTTAACTTTTCAGTTTCCTGTATTCCTAATTGAATGAGCAACACACCTGTGATTTTGATTTAGTTTACAAAGTAGTGCTTTGCTTTTCTGTTCTTCTGTTGGAAACTTGTTTTTCTGTGCTGTACAGTGTGATATATCACTTTTCAGTTTTCCTGTATTCCTCATTGAGTAAGTGATACACATGTGATTTAGTTTACAAAGTAGTGCTTTGCGTTTATGTTCTTTTGTTGGAAACTTCTTCCTTTTAGGAATATGTTAGGTTAGGTTAGGGTTAGGGTTAGGGTTATGGTTAATGGTTAGGGTTATGGTTAGGGTTAGGATTAGGGTTAGGGTTAAGGTTAGGGTTATATCAGTTTTCAGTTTTCCTGTTATAATAATTGAACAGGCTACACATATGTGAATTAGTTTACAAAGTTGTGCTTTGCATTTCTGTACTTTAGATAGAAACTTGTTTCTGTGCTGTACAGTTTGAAATAACAGTTTTCAGTTTTCCTGTATTCTTAATTGAGCAAGCAACACACATGTGATTCCGTTTAAAAGTAGTGCTTTGCTCTTCTGTTCTTTCGTTGAAACTTGTTCCATTTAGGAACAAGTTGTTTCGTTAGGGTTAGGGTTAGGGTTAGGGTTAGTGGCATAGGGTTAGGATTGTTATATCACTTTTCAGTTTTCCTGTTATAATAATTGAACAAGTGACAAAAATGTGATTTAGTTTACAAAGTTGTGCTTTGAATTTCTGTTCTTTCGTTGAAACTTGTTCCTGTGCTGTACAGTCGTGATATATCTCTTTTCAGTTTTCCTGTATTCCTAATTGAGCGAGTGGCACACATGTAATTTAGTTTACAAAAAGTAGTGCTTTGCGTTTATGTTCTTTTCGTTTGGAAACTTGTTCCTTTTAGAAACAAGTTAGGGTTAAGGTTAGGGTTGTGTTTAGGGTTAGGGTTAGGGTTAGGGTTAGGGTTAGGGTTAGGGTTAGGGTTAGGGGCTGAGGGTTAGGGTTAGGGTTAGGGTTATATCACTTTTCAGTTTTCCTGTTATAATAATTTAACAGGCGACATGAATGTGAATTAGTTTACAAAGTTGTGCTTTGAATTTCTGTTCTTCGATGAAAACATGTTTCTTTGCAGTACATTTTGACATATCACTTTTTAGTTTTCCTGTATTCCTAACTGAACAGGTGCCACACGTATGTGATTAAGTTTACAAAGTTGTGCTTTGCTTTTCTGTTTTTTCGATGGAAACTTGTTCCTGTGCTGTACAGTTCAATATATCACTTTTCAGTTTTCCTGTTAAAATAATTGAATGGGCGACACATATGTGAATTAGTTTACAAAGTTGTGCTTTGCATTTCTCTTCTTTCGATGGAAACTTGTTTCTGTGCCATACAGTCTTGAGATAACACTTTTCAGTTTTCCTGTATAACTAATTGAGCAAGCCACACACATGTGATTCCGTTTAAAAAGTAGTGCTTTGCTTTTCTGTTCATTTGTTGGAAACTTCTTCCTGTGCTGTACAGTGTGATATATCACTTTTTCAGTTTTCCTGTATTCCTAATTGAGCAAGCCACACACATGTGATTCCGTTAAAAAAGTAGTGCTTTGCTTTTCTGTTCATTTGTTGGAAACTTCTTCCTATGCTGTACAGTCGCGATATATCACTTTTCAGTTTTCCTGTATTCCTAATTGAGCGAGCAACACACATGTGATTCTGTATAAAAGTAGTGTTTTTTTTTTCTTTCATTGAAACTTGTTCCTGTGCTGTACAGTGAAATATATCACTTTTCAGTTTTCCTGTATTCCTTATTAAGTGAGTGACACACATGTGATTTAGTTTCAATCAGTACTTTGAATTTATGTTCTTTCTTGTTGGAAACTTGATCCTGTTAGGAACATGTTAATAATTTAGGGTTAGGCTTAGGGTTAGTTTTTAGGGTTAGGGTAGGTTTAGGTTTAGGGTTAGGGTTAAGGTTAGGGTTAGGGTTAGGGGTTTCAGTTAAGGTTAGGGTTAGGTAACGACACACATGTGGTTAGGGTTAGGGTTAGGGTTAGGGTTAGGGTTAGGGTTTGAAACTTGTTACATTTAGGTTATATCACTTTTCAGTTTTCCTGTATTCCTAATTGAGCAGTGGCACACATGTGATTTAGTTTACAATGTAGTGCTTTGAGTTTATGTTCTTTTATTGGAAACTTGTTCCTGTTAGGAACAAGTTAGGTTTAGGGTTAGGGTTGTGTTTAGCGTTAGGGTTAGGATAGGGTTATAGTTATTGTTAGGGTTACGGGTTAGGGTTAGGGTTAGGGTCATATCACTTTTCAGTTTTCCTGTTATAATAATTGAACAGGCAACACATATGTGAATTAGTTTACAATGTTGTGCTGTGTGCTTCTGTTCTTACAATGGAAACTTGTTCCTGTACCATACAGTGCGAAATAACACTTTTCAGTTTTCCTGTATTCCTAATTGAGCAAGCCACACACATGTGATTCCGTTTAAAAGTAGTGCTCTGCTTTTCTGTTTTTTCGTTGGAAACTTCTTCCTGTGCTGTACAGTGCGATATATCACTTTTCAGTTTTCCTGTATTCCGAATTGAGCGAGCGACACACATGTGATTTAGTTTATTAAGTAGTGCTTTGCTTTTCTGTTCTTTCTTTGAAACTTGTTCCTGTGCTGTACAGTGCGATATATCACTTTTCAGTTTTCCTGTATTTCTAATTGAGCGAGCAACACACATGTGACTTAGTTTAAAACGAAGTGCTTTGCGTTTATATTCTTTCGTTGGAAACTTGTTCCTGTTAGGAGCAAGTTAGGGTTAGGGTTAGGGTTAGGGTTATATTACTTTTCACTTCTCCTGTAATAATAATTGAACGGGCAACACGTATGTGAATTAGTTTACAAAGTTTTGCTTTGCATTTCTGTTCTTTCGATGGAAACTAGTTTCTGTGCCATACAGCGCGATATATCACTTTTCAGTTTTCCATGTATTTGTAATTGAGCGAGCGACACACATGTGATTCCGTTCACAAATTAGTGCTTTGCTTTTCTGTTCTTTCATTGGCAACTTGTTCCTGTGCTGTACAGTGCGATATATCACTTTTCAGTTTTCCTGTTCTAATCATTGAACGGGCAACACGTATGTGAATTAGTTTACAAAGTTGTGCTTTGCTTTCTGTTCTTTCGTTCGAAAATTGTTTCTGTGCTTTACAGTGCGATATATCATTTTCATTTTCCTGTTATAATAATTGAATGGGAAACACGTATGTGAATTAGTTTACAAAGTTGTGCTTTGCGTTTCTGTTCTTTCGATGGAAACTTGTTTCTGTGCCGTACAATGGGAGATAACACTTTTCAGTTCTTCTGTATTCCCAATTGAGCGAGCGACACACATGTGATTCCGTTTACAAATTAGTGCTTTGCTTTTCTGTTCTTTCGTTGGAAACTTGTTCCTGTGCTGTAGAGTGCGATATATCACTTTTCAGCTTTCCTGTATTCGTAATTGAGCGAGTGACACACATGTGATTCCGTTCACAAATTAGTGCTTTGCTTTTCTGTTCTTTCATTGGAAACTTGTTCCTGTGTTGTACAGTGCGATATATCACTTTTCAGTTTTCCTGTTATAATCATTGAACGGGCGACACACATATGATTTAGTTTACAAAGTTGTGTTTGCGTTTCTGTTCTTTTGTTGGAAAATTGTGTCTGTGCTGTACAGTGCGATATATCACTTTTCAGTTTTCCTGTATTCCTATTTGAGCGAGTGACACATATGTGATTTAGTTTACAAAGTTGTGCTTTGCGTTTCTGTTCTTTTTTTGGAAAATTGTGTTTGTGCTGTACAGTGCGATATATCACTTTTCAGTTTTCCTGTTATAATAATTGAATGGGCAACACGTATGTGAATTAGTTTACAAAGTTGTGCTTTGCTTTCAGTTCTTTCGTTCGAAAATTGTTTCTGTGCTGTACAGTGCGATATATCACTTTTCAGTTTTCCTGTTATAATAATTGAATGGGCGTCACGTATGTGAATTAGTTTACAAAGTAGTTCTTTGCGTTTCTGTTCTTTTGATGGAAACTTGTTTCTGTGCCGTACAGTGGGAGATAACACTTTTCAGTTCTTCTGTATTCCCCATTGAGCGAGCGACAAACATGTGATTTCGTTTACAAATTAGAGCTTTGCTTTTCTGTTCTTTCGTCGGAAACTTGTTCCTGTGCTGTAGAGTGCGATATATCACTTTTCAGTTTTCCTGTATTCCTAATTGAGCGAGCGACACATATGTGAATTAGTTTACAAAGTTGTACTTTGCGTTTATGTGCTTTCGTTGTAAACTTGTTCCTGTTAGGAACAAGTTAAGGTTAGGTTTAGGGTTAGGGTTAGTGTTAGGGTAGTGTTAGGGTTAGGGTTAGGGTTAGGGTTAGGGTTAGGGATAGGGTTAGTTTTAGGGTAGGGTTAGGGTTAGGTTAGGGTTAGGGTTAGGGTTAGGGTTAGGGTTATGGTTAGGGTTAGTGTTATATCATATTTCAGTTTTCCTCTTATAATAATTGAACAGTCGACATGCATGTGATATAGTTTACAAAGTAGTTCTTTGCATTTCTGTTCTTTCGATGAAAACTTGTTTCTTTGCCGTACAGTGCGATATATCACTTTTCAGTTTTCCTGTATTCGTAATTGAGCGAGTGACACACATTTGATTCCGTTCACAAATTAGTGCTTTGCTTTTCTGTTCTTTCATTGGAAACTTGTTCCTGTGCTGTACAGTGGAATACATCACTTTTCAGTTTTCCTGTTATAATCATTGAACGGGCGACACACATATGATTTAGTTTACAAAGTTGTGTTTGCGTTTCTGTTCTTTTGTTGGAAAATTGTGTCTGTGCTGTACAGTGCGATATATCACTTTTCAGTTTTCCTGTTATAATAATTGAACGGGCGACACGTTTGTGAATTAGTTTACAAATTTGTGCTTTGCGTTTCTGTTCTTTCGATGGAAACTTGTTTCTGTGCTGTACAGTGTGATATATCACTTTTCAGTTTTCCTGTATTCCTAATTGAGCATGCGACACTCATGTGATTTAGTTTACAAAGTTGTACATTGCGTTTATGTGCTTTCGTTGTAAACTTGTTCCTGTTAGGAACAAGTTAGGGTTAGGGTTAGGGTTAGGGTTAGGGTTAGGGTTAGGGTTAGGGTTAGGGTTAGGGTTAGGGTTAGGGTTAGGGTTAGGGTTAGGGTTAGGGTTAGGGTTAGGGTTAGGGTTAGGGTTAGGGTTAGGGTTAGGGTTAGGGTTAGGGTTAGGGTTAGGGTTAGGGTTAGTGTTATATCATATTTCAGTTTTCCTATTATAATAATTGAACAGTCGACACGCATGTGATTTAGTTTACAAAGTAGTTTTTTGCATTTCTGTTCTTTCGATGAAAACTTGTTTCTTTGCTGTACAGTGCGATATATCACTTTTCAGTTTTCCTGTATTCGTAATTGAGCGAGTGACACACATGTGATTCTGTTCACAAATTAGTGCTTTGCTTTTCTGTTCTTTCATTGGAAAATTGTTCCAGTGCTGTACAGTGCAATATATCACTTTTCAGTTTTCCTGTTATAATAATTGAACGGGCGACACGTATGTTAATTAGTTTAGAAAGTTTTGCTTTGCGTTTCTGTTCTTTCATTCGAAGCTTGTTTCTGTGCTGTACAGTGCGATATATCACTTTTCAGTTTTCCTGTATTCCTAATTGAGCGAGCGACACACATGTGATTTAGTTTACAAAGTTGTACTTTGCGTTTATGTGCTTTAGGGTTAGGGTTAGACTTAGGGTTAGGGTTATGGTAGTGTTAGGGTTAGGGTTAGGGTTAGGGTTAGGGTTAGGGTTAGGGTTAGGGTTAGGGTTAGGGTTAGGGTTAGGGTTAGGGTTAGGGTTAGGGTTAGGGTTAGGGCTATGGTTATATCACTTTTCAGTTTTCCTGTTATAATAATTGAAGGGGTGACACGTATGTGAATTACATAAAAAAAAAAAAAAAAAAAAAAAAAGTTATGCTTTGCGTTTCTGTTCTTTGGATGGAAACTTGTTTCTGTGCCCGTACAGTGAGAGATAACAGTTTTCAGTTTTCCAGTATTCCTAATTGAGCGGCGACACACATGTGATTCTGTTTAAAAGTAGTGCTTTCCTTTTCTGTTCTTTGGTTGAAACTTGTTGCTGTACTGTACAGTGCAATATATCACTTTTCGGTTTCCTGTATTCCTAATTGAGCGAGTGACACATATGTGATTTAGTTTACAAAGTAGTGCTTTGCGTTTATGTTCTTTCATTGGAAACTTTTTTTCTGTTAGGAATAAGTTAGGGTTTTAGGGTTAGGGTTAGGGTTAGGGTTAGGGTAGGGTTAGCGTTAGGGTTAGGGTTAGAGTTAGGGTTAGGGGTTAGCATTAGAGTTAGGGTTAGGGTTAGGGTTAGGGGTTAGGGTTAGAATGCAGTTAGGGTTATATCACATTTCAGTTTTCTTGTTATAATAATTGAACAGGCAACACGTATGTTAATTAGTTTACAAATTGTGCTTTGCATTTCTCTTCTTTCGATGAAAACATGTTTCTTTGCAGTCCAGTTCGATATATCACTTTGGAGTTTTCCTGTATTCCTAATTGAGCTAGCAAAACACATGTGATTTAGTTTACAAAGTAGTGTTTTCCTTTGTTCTTTCCTTCAAAACTTATTCCTGTGCTGTACAGTGTGATATATCACTGTTCAGTTTTCCTGTTATAATAATTGAACGGGCGACATGTATTTGAATTAGTTTACAAAGTTGTGCTTTGCGTTTCTGTTCTTTCGATGAAAACTTGTTTCTTTGCCTTACAGTTCGATATATCACTTCCCAGTTTTCCTGTATTCCCAATTGAGCTAGTGACACACATGCGATTTAGTTTACAAAGTAGTGCTTTGCTTTTCTATTCTTTCGTTGAAACTTGTTCCTGTGCTGTACAGTGTGATATATCACTTTTCAGTTTTCCTTTTATAGTAATTGAACGGGTGACACGTATGTGAATTACATAAAAAAATTTATGCTTTGCGTTTCTGTTCTTTAGATGGAAACTTGTTTCTGTGCCGTACAGTGGGAGATAACACTTTTCAGTTTTCCAGTATTCCTAATTGAAGCGGCGACACACATGTGATTCTGTTTAAAAGTAGTGCTTTGCTTTTCTGTTCTTTCGTTGAAACTTGTTCCTGTGCTGTACAGTGCGATATATCATCTTTTCGGTTTCCTATATTCCTAATTGGCGAGTGACACACATGTGAATTAGTTTACAATGTAGTGCTTTGCCTTTATGTTCTTTCTTTGGAAACTTGTTCCTGTTAGGAATAATTTTTTAGGGTTAGGGTTAGGGTTAGTTAGGGTTAGGGTTAGGGTTAGGGTTAGGGTTAGGGTTAGGGTTAGGGTTAGGGTTAGGGTTAGGGTTAGGGTTAGGGGTTAGCATTAGAGTTAGAGTTAGGGTTAGGGTTAGGGGGTTACGGTTAGGGTTAGGGTTACAGTTAGGGTTATATCACATTTCAGTTTTCTTGTTATAATAATTGAACAGGCGACACGTATGTTAATTAGTTTACAAAGTTGTGCTTTGCATTTCTGTTCTTTCGATGAAAACTTGTTTCTTTGCAGTACACTTCGATATATCACTTTATAGTTTTCCTGTATTCCTAATTGAGCTAGGGAAACACATGTGATTTAGTTTACAAAGTAGTGTTTTCCTTTGTTCTTTCCTTCGAAACTTGTACCTGTGCTGTACAGTTCGATATATCACTTTTCAGTTTTCCTGTTATAATAATTGAACAGGCAACACGTATGTGAATTAGTTTACAAAGTTGTGCTTTGCCTTTCTGTTCGTTCGATGATAACTTGTTTCTCTGCCGTACAGTGTGAGATAACACTTTCAGTTTTCTTGTATTCCTAATTGAGCGAGCGACACACATGTGATTCCGTTTAAAAGTAGTCCTTTGCATTTCTGTTCTTGCATTCGAAACTTGTTCCTGTGTTGTACAGTGCGATATATCACTTTTCCGGTGTCCTGTATTCCTAATTGACCGAGCGACACACATGTGATTTAGTTTACAAAGTAGTGCTTTGCTTTTCTGTTCTTTCGTTCGAAATTTGTTCCTGTGCTATATAATGTGTGATATATAACTTTTCAGTTTTTCGTGTTATAATAATTGAACAGGCAACACATATGTTAATTAATTTACAAAGTTGTACTTTGTGTTTCTGTTCTTACAATGAAAACTTGTTTCTTTGCCATACAGTTCGATATATCACTTCTCAGTTTTCCTGTATTCTCAATTGAGCTATCGACACACATGTGATTTAGTTTACAAAGTAGTGCTTTGCTTTTCTATTCTTTCGTTCGAAACTTTTTCCTGTGCTGTACAGTGTGATATATCACTTTTCGGTTTTCCTGTTATAATAATTGAACGGGTGACACGTATGTGAATTAGGTAAAAAAGTTGTGCTTTGCGTTTCTGTTCTTTCGATGGAAACTTGTTTCTTTGCCGTACAGTGAGAGATAACACTTTTCAGTTTTCCAGTATTCCTAATTGAGCGAGCGACACACATGTGATTCTGTTTAAAAGTAGTGCTTTTCTTTTCTGTTCTTTCGTTCGAAACTTGTTCCTGTGCTGTACAGTGCAATATATCACTTTTCAGTTTTCCTGTTATAATAATTGAACGGGCAACACATATGTGAATTAGTTTAGAAAGGTGTGCTTTGCGTTTCTGTAATTTCTTTTTTTTTTTAATTGAGAAAATATTTACTAGCAATTCTCCAACATTCTATTTTATTGTTTGTTTGTTTGTTTTTTAATTTTTTTTTCAATGTAGTGTATTCAGGAACCTTGAACAATCATCTGACCCAGTGGAAAGCCAGCCCATAGCTTAAATAGCCTCTGGGTAGCCAGCCCACGCGTGCCACATGGGCAATGCAGATAGATCCACATACATGGAAGCAAGCCAGATCCTCAGCCTTAGCCAAATGTGGAATTGTTCATGACAGAGAGCACTCACCATCGGGAAGGTGGAAGGCAGAAACCAGCTCCATCTTTAAGGCATAGCATTCCGCAGCTCTCTACAGTTCCCCTTTTTGTTTTAGACACATCAGGCACGAGTAGAGGTCTGATCTCTGATGTTAGAAATAAATTGGGACTATGGGGGGATGCAAAATGAATAAAGTGTAATTGATGAAAAATTTCAAAAAAAAAGGGAAAAAATAATTTAAGAACCTTAAATGACTTCCAAAAGTGGAGGAAAACATGGAGTTAGTCAATTGGCATGGAGCACGTCTCGCCCCTGGGAATCAATGGTCTCCTGAACCTACTCAGACCTCGGGGACACCACCACTGCTAGTTCTAGAACAGACGCAGGATGTTCCAACGAGGGGGTTAAGGCTTCTCATAATATTTCCTATAAGCCCACACCTGTTTGTCTATATCCCCCATTTTTATTCATTATTAGCCAGATAGAGCCAAGTAATTGTGGTAATGATACTTGCTTTATTGCACAATGCTGGAATGCTAGTGTATTTAGGTATGCCATGGTTACAGGCATGCCTCACTGGGTGCCTGTGCCCGTTGATGCCCCTCACGCTATGACTCTCTTAAGACAGAAAAGGGATCTTGGAACTACAGCCACCATTGTTACTACCATCTCATTGGCGGCTGTTGGAGCTACCACCGGGGCATTAGCGTTTCTGTTCTTTCGATGGAAACTTGTTTCTGTGCTGTACAGTGTGAGATAACACTTTTCAGTTTTCTTCTCTTCCTAATTGAGCGAGCGACACACCTGTGATTCTGTTTAAAAGTAGTGCTTTGCTTTTCTGTTCTTTAGTTGGAAATTTTCCCCCTGTTAGGAACAAGTTAGGGTCAGGTTTAGGGTTAGGTTTAGGGTTAGGGTTAGGGTTAGGGTAGGTTTAGGGTTATGGTTAGGGTTGGGGTTATGGTTAGGTGTTAGGGTTAGGGTTAGGGTTAGGGGCTTACGGCTAGGGTTAGGGTTACATAACTTTACAGTTTTCCTGTTATAATAATTGAACAGGCAACACGAATGTGAATTTGTTTACAAACTTGTGCTTTGTTTTTCTGTTCTTTCGATGAAAACTTTTTTCTTTGCCGTACATTTCGATATATCACTTTTCAGTTTTCCTGTATTCCTAATTGAGCAAGCGACACACATGTGATTTAGTTTACAAAGTAGTGTTTTGCCTTTCTGTTCTTCTGTTGGACACTTGTTTCTGTGCTGTACAGTGTGATATATCACTTTTCAGTTTTCCTGTATTCCTAATTGAGCAAGTGGCACACATGTGAATTAGTTTACAAAGGAGTGCTTTGCGTTTATTTTCTTTCGTTGGAAACTTCTTCCTGTTAGGAACAAGTTAGGGTTAGGGTTAGGGTTAGGGTTAGGGTTAGGGTTAGGGTTAGGGTAGGGTTAGGGTAAGGGTTAAGTGTTAAGGTTAGGTTTAGGGTTAGGGTTAGGGTTTGGGTTAGGGTTAGGGGTTAGGGTTAGGTTTAGGGATAGGGTTAGGGTTAGGGTTAGGATTAGGGGCTTAGGGTTAGGGTTATATCACTTTTCAGTTTTCCTGTTATAATAATTGAACAGGCGACACGAATGTGAAATAGTTTACAAAGTTGTGCGTTGCGTTTCTGTTCTTTTGATGAAAACTTGTTTCTTTGCCATACATTTCGATATATCGCTTTTCAGTTCTCCTGTATTCCTAATTGAGCGAGTGGCACACATGTGATTTAGTTTACAAAGTAGTGGTTTGCGTTTATTTTCTTTTGTTGGAAACTTGTTCCTGTTAGGAACAAGTTAGGGTTAGGTTTAGGGGTTGGCTTAGGGTTAGGGTTAGGGGCTTAGGGTTAGGGTTAAATTGAACATGCGACACGAATTTGAAGCAGTTTACAACCTTGTGCTATGCGTTTCTGTTCTTTCGATGATAAGTTGTTTCTTTGTCGTACATTTAGATATATTGCTTTTCAGTTTTCCTGTATTCCTAATTGAGAGTGGCACACTTGTGATTTAGTTTACAAAGTAGTGCTTTGCGTTTATGTTCTTTCGTTGGAAACTTGTTCCTTTTAGGAAAAAGTTAGGGTTAGGGTTAGGGTTAGGGTTAGGGTTAGGGTTAGGGTTAGGGTTAGTGGCTTAGGGTTAGGGTTTGGGTTATATCACTTTTCAGTTTTCCTGTTATAATAATTGAACAGGCAAAATGAATGTGAATTAGTTTATAAAGTTGTGCTTTGCGTTTCTGTTCTTTCGAGGAAAACTTGTTTCTTTGCCTTACATTTCGATACATCCCTTTTCAGTTTTCGTGTTTTCCTAATTGAGCGAGCAACACACATGTAATTCCGTTCAAAAGTAATGCTTTGCTTTTCTGTTCTTTCATTCGAAACTTGTTCCTGTGCTGTACAGTGCGTTATATCACTTTACAGTTTTCCAGTATTCCTAATTGTGCAAGTGGCACACATGTGATTTAGTTTACAAAGTAATGCTTTGCGTTAATATACTTTCTTGGAAGCGTGTTCCTGTTAGGAACAAGTTAGGGTTAGGGTTAGGTTAGTGTTAGGGTTAGGGTTAGGGTTAGGGTTAGGGTTAGGGTTAGGGTTAGGGTTAGGGTTAGGGTTAGGGTTAGGGTAAGGGTTAGGGGGCTTAGTGTTAGGGTTAGGATTAGGGTTAGGGTTAGGGTTAGTGTTAGGGGCTTAGGGTTAGGGTTAGGGTTATATCACTTTTCCGTTTTCCTATTATAATAAATGAACTAGCAAAACACGAATGTGAATTAGTTTACAAAGTTGTGCTTTGCTATTCTATTCTTTCGATGGAAACAGCTTCCTGTGCTGTACAGTTCGATATATCACTTTTCAGTGTTCCTGTTATAATAATTGAATGGGCGACACATATGTGAATTAGTTTACAAATTTGTGCTTTTCATTTCTGTTCTTTCGAGGAAAACTTGTTTCTTTGCCTTACATTTGATACATCCCTTTTCAGTTTTCGTGTTTTCCTAATTGAGCGAGCAACACACATGTAATTCCATTCAAAAGTAGTGCTTTGCTTTTCTGTTCTTTCATTCGAAACTTGTTCCTGTGCTGTACAGTGCGTTATATCACTTTACAGTTTTCCAGTATTCCTATTTGTCTTGAGTGGCACACATGAGATTTAGTTTACAAAGTAATGCTTTGCGTTAATATACTTTCTTGGAAGCGTGTTCCTGTTAGGAACAAGTTAGGGTTAGGGTTAGGGTTAGGTTAGAGTTAGGGTTAGGGTTAGGGTTAGGGTTAGGGTTAGGGTTAGGGTTAGGGCCTTTGTGTTAGGGTTAGGATTAGGGTTAGGGTTAGGGTTAGTGTTAGGGGCTTAGGGTTAGGGTTAGGGTTATATCACTTTTCAGTTTTCCTGTTATAATAAATGAACTAGCAACACGAATGTGAATTAGTTTACAAAGTTGTGCTTTGCATTTCTGTTCTTTCGAGGAAAACTTGTTTCTTTGCTGTACATTTCGATATATCGCTTTTCAGTTTTCCAGTATTCCTAATTGAGCGAGCGACATACATGTGATTTAGTTTACAAAGTAATGCTTTATGTTTCTGTTCTTCTGTTGGAAATGTGTTTGTGGGCTGTACAGTGTGATATATTTTTCTTATTATAATAATTAATAATTGAGCAGGCGACACGTATGTTTAGTAGTTTACAAAGTTGTGCTTTGTGTTTCTGTTCTTCGATGGAACCTTGTTTCTGTGCCGTACAGTGTGAGATAACACTTTTCAGTTTTCCTGTATTCCTAATTGATCGAGCGACACACATGTAATTCCGTTTAAAAGTAGTGCTTTGCTTTTTTGTTCTATCCTTCGAAACTTGTTCCTGTGCTGTACAGTGCGTTTTATCACTTTTCAGTTTTCCTGTATTCCTAATTGAGCGAGTGGCACACATGTGATTTAGTTTGCAATGTAGTGCTTTGCGTTTCTGTTCTTTCGTTGGAAACTTGTTCCTGTTAGGAACAAGTTAGGGGTTAGGAGTTAGGGTTAGGGTTACGGTTAAGGTTAGGGTTAGGGTTATATCTCTTTTCAGTTTTCATGTTATAATAATTGAACATCCGACACATATGTGAATTAGTTTACAAAGTAGTGCTTTGCTTTTCTGTTCTTCTGTTGGAAACTTGTTCCAGTGCTGTACAGTGCGATATATCACTTTTCAGTTTTCCTGTATTCCTAACTGAACAGTGACACACATGTGATTTAGTTTACTAAGTAGTGCTTTGCTTTTCTGTTCTTCTGTTGGAAACTTGTTCCAGTGCTGTACAGTGCGATATATCACTTTTCAGTTTTCCTGTATTCCTTATTGGGAGAGTGACACACATGTGATTTAGTTTACAAAGTAGTGCTTTGCGTTTATGTTCTTTCGTTGGAAACTTGTTCTTGTTAGGAAAAAGTTAGGGTTAGGGTTAGGCTTAGGGTTACGTTTAGGGTAGGATTAGGGTTAAGGTTAGGGTTAGGGTTAGGGTTAGACTTAGGATTAGGGGTTAGGTTTAGGGTTAGGGTTAGGGTTACAGGGTTAGGGTTAGGGTTAGCGGGTTAGGGATAGCGTTAGGTCTAGGGTTATATCACTTTTCAGTTTTCCTGTTATAATAATTGAACAGGCGACACGTATGTAAATTAGTTTACAATGTTGTGCTGCGTTTCTGTTCTTTCGATAGAAACTTGTTTCTGTGCAGTACAGTCTTGAGATAACACTTTTCAGTTTTCCTGTATAACTAATGGAGCAAGCGACCCACATGTGATTCCGTTTAAAAGTAGTGGTTTGCTTTTCTGTTCTTTCGTTTGAACCTTCTTCCTGTGCTGTACAGTGCGATATATCACTTCAGTTTTCCTGTATTCCTAATTGAGCAAGTGACACACATTTTATTTAGTTTACAAAGTAGTGCTTTGGTTTTCTGTTCTTTTGTTGGAAACTTCTTCCTGTGCTTTACAGTGCGATATATCACATTTCAGTTTTCCTGTATTCCTAATTGAGTGAGTGACACAGTTGTGATTCCGTTTAAAATTAGAGTTTTGCTTTTCTGTTCTTTCATTCAAAACTTGTTCCTGTGCTGTACTCTGCGATATATCACTTTTCAGGTTTCCTGTATTCCTAATTAAGTGAGTGACACACATGTGATTTAGTTTCCAATTAGAGCTTTAAGTTTATGTTCTTTTGTTGGAAACTTGTTCCTGTTAGGAACAACAAGTTAGAGTTAGGGTTAGGGTTATGGTTAGGGTTTAGGGTTAGGGTAGGTTAAGGGTTAGGGTTAGACTTAGGATTAGGGGTTAGGTTTAGGATTAGGGTTAGGGTTACAGAGTTAGGGTTAGGGTTAGCGGGTTAGGGTTAGGGTTATATCACTTTTCAGTTTTCCTGTTATAATAATTGAATAGGCGATACGTAAGTGAATTAGTTTACAAAGTTGTGCTTTGAGTTTCGGTTCTTTCGATGGAAACTTGTTTCTGTACCGTACAGTGGGAGATAACACTTTTCAGTTTTCCTGTATTCCTAATTGATTGAGTAACACATATGTGACTTAGTTTACAAAGTAGTGCTTTGCTTTTATGTACTTTCGTTGGAAACAGGAACAAGTTAGCGTTAGGGTTAGTTTAGTGGTGGTTAGGATTAGGGTTAGGGTTAGGGTTTGGGGGTTACGTATATAGTTATGGTTAGGGTTAGGGTTATATCACTTTTCAGTTTTCCTGTTATAATAATTGAACAGGCAACATGTATGTGAATTAGTTTACAAAGTTGTGCTTTGGGTTTCTGTTCTTTTGATGGAAACTTGTTTCTGTGCCATACAGTGTGAGATGAAACTTTTCAGTTTTCCTGTATTCCTAATTGAGCGAGTGACACACATGTGATTCCGTTTAAAAGTAGTGCTTTGCTTTTCTGTTCTTTCCTTGGAAACTTGTTTCTGTGCAGTATGGTGCGATATATCACTTTTCAGTTTTCCTGTATTCCTAATTTTTGAGCGACACAAATGTGATTTAGTTTACAAAATAGGATTTTGCTTTTCGGGTCTTTCGTTCGAAACTTGTTCCTGTGCTGTACATTGCGAGATAACACTTTTCAGTTTTCCTGTATTCCTAATTGAGTGAGTGACACACATGTGATTTAGTTTACAAAGTAGTGCTTTGCGTTTATGTTTTTTCGTTGGAAACCTGTTACTGTTAGGAGCAAGTTAAAAGTAGGGTTAGGGTTAGGGTTAGGTTTAGGGTTAGAGTTAGGGTAGGGTTAGGGTTAGGGTTAGGGTTATGTTTAGGGTTAGTGTTAGGGGTTAGGGTTAGTATTAGGGTTAGGGTTAGGGTTAGGGTTTAGGGTTAGGGTTAGGGTTAGGGTTAGGGTTAGGGTTAGGGTTTTTACTTTTCAGTTTTCCTGTTATAATAATTGAACAGGCGACACGTATGTGAATTAGTTTACAAAGTTGTGCTTTGTTTTCTGTTCTTTTCGATGGAAACTTGTTTCTGTGCCTTACAGTTAGGGTTGAGATAACACTTTTCAGTTTTCTGTATTCCTATTTGAACAAGCGACACACATGTGATTCCGTTTAAAAGTAGTGCTTTGCTCTTCTGTTTCTTCGTTGGAAACTTGTTCCTGTGCTGTACAGTGCGATATATCAGTCTTCAGTTTTCCTATATTCCTAATTGAGCTTGGCGACACACATGTGATTTAGTTTACTGAGTAGTGCTTTGCATTTCTGTTCTACTGTTTGAAACATGTTTCTGTGTTGTACAGTGCGATATATCACTTTTAGTTTTCCTGTTATAATAATTGAAAGGGCAACAGGTTTCAGCACGTATGTGAATTAGTTTACAATGTTGTGCTTTGCGTTTCTGTTCTTTCGATGGAAACTAGTTTCTGTGCCATACAGTGTGAGATAATACTTTTCAGTTTTCCTGTATTCCTAATTGAGCGAGCGACACACATGTGATTCCGTTTAAATGTAGTGCTTTGCTTTTCTGTTCTTTCATTAGAAACTTGTTCCTGTGCTGTACAGTGCGTTATATCACTTTTCAGTTTTCCTGTATTCCTAATTGAGTGATTGATACACATGAGACTAATTTTACAAAGTAGTGCTTTGCATTTATGTTCTTTCGTTTGAAACTTTTTTCCTGTTAGGAACAAGTTTGCGTTAGGTTTAGTGTTAGGGTTAGGGTTAGCGTTAGGGTTAGGGGTTAGGGTTATGGTTATGGTAAGGGTTAGGGTTATATCACTTTTCAGTTTTCCTGTAATAATAATTGGACAGGCGACACGTATGTGAATTAGTTTACAAAGTTGTGCTTTGTGTTTCTGTTCTTTCGATGAAAACTTGTTTCTTTGCCGTACAGTTCAATATATCACTTTTCAGTTTTCCTGTATTACTCATTGACCTAGCAACACACATGTGATTCCGTTTAAAAGTCGTGCTTTGCTTTTCTGTTCTTTTGTTGGATAGTTGTTCCTGTGCTGTACAGTGTGATATATCACTATTTAGTTTTCTTCTTATGATAATTGAACGGGCAACATGTATTCTTAATTGAGCGTGTGGCACACATGTGATTTAGTTTACAAAGTATTGCTTTGCATTTATGTTCTTTCTTTGGAATCTTGTTCCTGTTAGGAACAAGTTAGGGTAAGGTTAGGGTTAGGGGTAGGGTTAGGATTAGGGTTAGGGTTAGGGTTAAGGTTAGGTTTAGGGTAGGGTTAGGGTTAGGGTTATGGTTAGGGGTTAGGGTTAGGGGCTTAGGGTTAGGGTTAGGGTTAGATTTAGGGTTAGGGTTAGGATTAGGGTTAGGGTTTAGGGATAGGGTTAGGGTTAGGGGGCTTATGGTTAGGGTTAGGTTTAGGATTAGGGGCTTAGTGTTAGGGTTAGGGTTATATCACTTTTCAGGTTTCCTGTATTCCTAATTGAGCGAGCTACACACATGTGATTTAGTTTACAAAGTATTGCTTTGCGTTTCTGTTCTTCTGTTAGAAACTTGATTCTGTGCTGTATAGTGTGATATATCACTTTTCAGTTTTCCTGTTATAATAATTTAACGGGCGACACGTATGTGAATTAGTTTTCAAAGTTGTGCTTTGCATTTATGTTCTTTCGTTGGAAACTTGTTCCTGTTAGGAACAAGTTAAAGTAGTTAGGTTAGAGTTAGGGGTAGGGTTAGGGTTAGGGTTAGGGTTAGGTTTAGGGTAGGGTTAGGGTTATGGTTAGGGGTTAGAGATAGGGTTAGGGTTAGGGGCTTAGGGTTAGGGTTAGGGTTAGGGTTATGGGCTTAGTGTTAGGGTTAGGGTTATATCACTTTTCAGTTTTCCTGTTATAATAATTGAACAGCGGCATGGATGTTAATTAGTTTACAAAGATGTGCTTTGCCTTTCTGTTCTTTCGTTGGAAACTTGTTCCTATTAGGAACAAGTTAGGGTGGAGTTAGGGTTAGGGGTAGGGTTAGGGTTAGGGGCTTAGAGTTAGGGTTAGGGTTAGTGTTAGGGTTAGGGTTAGGGTTAGGGTTTTGTTTAGGGTAGGGTTAGTGATAGGGTTAGGGTTAGGTGTTAGGGTTAGGGTTATATCACTTTTCAGTTTTCCTGTTATAATAATTGAACAGGCGACATGAATGTGAATTTGTTTACAAAGTTGTGCTTTGTGTTCAGTTCTTTTGATGAAAACTTGTTTCTTTGCCATACATTTGATTTATAAGCTTTTCAGTTTCCCTGTATTCCTAATTGAGTGAGGACACACATGTTGTTTAGTTTACAAAGTAGTGCCTTGCGTTTCTGTTCTTCTGTTGGAAACTTGTTTCTGTGCTGTACAGTGTGATATATCACTTTTCAGTTTTCCTGTTATAATAATTGAATGGGCGACACATATGTGAATTAGTTTACAAGGTTGTGCTTTGCATTTCTGTTCTTTCGATGGAAACTTGTTTTTGTGCCATAAAGTGAGAGATGACACTTTTCAGTTTTCTTGTATTCCTAATTGAGCGAGCGACACACATGTGATTCCGTTTGAAATTAGTGCTTTGCTTTACTGTTCTTTATTTGGAAACTTGTTCCTGTGCTGTACAGTGCGTTATATCACTTTTCAGTTTTCCTGTATTCCTAATTGAGCCAGTGACACACATGTGATTTAGTTTACAAAGTAGTGCTTTGCGTTTATGTTCTTTCGTTGGAAACTTGTTCCTGTTAGGAACAAGTTAGGGTAAGGTTAGGGTTAGGGGTAGGGTGAGGGTTAGGGTAGGGTTAGGGTTATGGTAGGGTTATGGTTATGGTTATGGTTAGGGTTAGGGTTAAGGTTAGGTTTAGGGTAGGGTTAGGGTTAGGGTTTGGGTTAGGGTTATTGTTAGGGTTAGGGTTAGGGTCTTAGGGTTAGGGTTAGGGTTAGGGTTAGGGGTTAGGGTTAGGGTTAGGGTTAGGGTTAGGTTTAGGGTAGGGTTAGGGTTATTGTTAGGGTTAGGGGTTAGGTTTAGGTTTAGGGTTAGGTTTAGGGTTAGGGTTAGGGTTAGGGTTAGGGTTAGGGTTAGGGGGCTTAGGGTTAGGTTTAGGGTTATATAACTTTTCAGTTTTCCTGTTATAATAATTGAACAGGCGACACGTATGTGAATTAGTTTAAAAAGTTGTGCTTTGCATTTCTGTTCTTTCGATGGAAACTTGTTTCTGTGCCTTACAGTCACGAGATACACTTTTCAGTTTTCCTGTATTCCTAATTGAGCGAGCGACACACATGTGATTCCGTTTAAAAGTAGTGCTTTGCTTTTCTGTTCTTTGTTCGAAACTTGTTCCTGTGCTGTACAGTGCGTTATATCACTTTTCAGTTTTCCTGTATTCCTAATTGAGTGAGTGCCACACATGTGATTTAGTTAACAAAGTAGTGCTTTGCGTTTATGTTCTTTCGTTGGAAACTTGTTCCTGTTAGGAACAAGTTAGGGTAAGGTTAGGATAAGGGGTAGGGTTAGGGTTAGGGTTAGGGTTTAGGGTTAGGGTTAGGGTTAGGGTTAGGGTTAGGGTTAGGTTTAGGGTAGGGTTAGGGTTAGAGTTAGGGTTAGGGGTTAGGGTTAGGGTTATATCACTTTTCAGTTTTCCTGTTATAATAATTGAACAGGCGACATGAATGTGAATTAGTTTACAAAGTTTTGCTTTGTGTGACAGTTCTTTTGATGAAAACTTATTTCTTTGCTGTACATTTGATTTATTGCTTTTCAGTTAACCTCTATTCCTAATTGAGTGAGGGACATACATGTGATTAAGTTTACAAAGTAGTGCTTTGCGTTTCTGTTCTTCTGTTGGAAACTTCTTTCTGTGCTGTAAAGTGTGATATATCACTTTTCAGTTTTCCTGTTATAATAATACACGTATGTAATTAGTTTACAAATTGTGCTTTGCGTTTCTGTTCTTTCCATGGAAACTTGTTTTTGTGCCTTACAGTTGAGATACACTTTTCAGTTTTCCTGTATTCCTAATTCCGACACACATGTGATTCCGTTTAAAAGTAGTGCTTTGCTTTTCTGTTCTTTTGTTCGAAACTTGTTCCTGTGCTGTACAGTGCGTTATATCACTTTTCAGTTTTCCTGTATTTTTAATTGAGCCTGTGGCACACATGTGATTTAGTTTACAAAGTATTGTTTTGCGTTTCTGTTCTTCTGTTGGAAACTTGATTCTGTGCTGTATAGTGTGATATATCACTTTTCAGTTTTCTTGTTATAATAATTTAGCAGGCGACACGTATGTGAATTAGTTTACAAAGTTGTGCTTTGTGTTTCTGTTCTTCGATGGAACCTTGTTTCTGTGCCGTACAGTGCGAGATAACACTTTTCAGTTTTCCTGTGTTCCTAATTGATTAGGCGACACACATGTAATTCCGTTTAAAAGTAGTGCTTTGCTTTTCTGTTCTATCCTTCGAAACTTGTTCCTGTGCTGTACAGTGCGTTTTATCACTTTTCAGTTTTCCTGTATTCCTAATTGAGCGAGTGGCACACATGTGATTTAGTTTACAATGTAGTGCTTTGCGTTTATGTTCTTTCGTTGGAAACTTGTTCCTGTTAGGAACAAGTTAGGGTAAGGTTAGGGTTAGGGGTAGGGTTAGGGTTAGTGGCTTAGAGTTAGGGTTAGGGTTAGGGTTAGTGTTAGGGTTAGGGTTTAGGGTTAGGGTTATATCACTTTTCAGTTTTCCTGTTATAATAATTGAACAGGCGACATGAATGTGAATTAGTTTACAAAGTTGTGCTTTGTGTTTCGGTTCTTTTGTTGAAAACTTGTTTCTTTGCTGTACATTTCGATTTATCGCTTTTCAGTTTTCCCTGTATTCCTAATTGAGTAAAGGGACACACATGTGATTTAGTTTACAAAGTAGTGCCTTGTGTTTCTGTTCTTCTGTTGGAAACTTGTTTCTGTGCTGTACAGTGCGTTATATCACTTTTCAGTTTTTCTGTATTCCTAATTGAGCGTGTGGCACACATGTGATTTAGTGTACAAAGTAATGCTTTGCATTTATGTTCTTTCGTTGGAAACTTGTTCCTGTTAGGGTTAGGGTAGGGTTAGGGTTAGGGTTAGGGTTAGGGTTAGGTTAGGGTTAGGGTTAGGGTTAGGGTTAGGGGGTTAGGGTTAGGTTAGGGTTAGGGTTAGGGTTATGGGCTTAGTGTTAGGGTTAGGGTTATATCACTTTTCAGTTTTCCTGTTATAATAATTGAACAGGCGGCATGAATGTGAATTAGTTTACAAAGATGTGCTTTGCTTTTCTGTTCTTTTGATGGAAACTTTTTCCTGTGCTGTACAATTCGATATATCGCTTTTCAGTTTTCCTGTATTCCTAATTGAGCGAGCAACACATGTGATTTAGTTTTTCCTCTTATTATAATTGAATGGGCAAGTTACGTATGTGAATTTGTTTACAAATTGTGCTTTTTGTTTCTCTTCTTTTGATGGAAACTTGTTCCTGTGCTGTACAGTTCAATATATCACTTTTCAGTTTTCCTGTTATAATAATTGTACAGGCGACACATATGTTAATTAGTTAACAAAGTTGTGCTTTGCTTTTCTATTCTTTTTTGGAAACTTGTTTCTGTGCTGTACAGTGCATTATAACACTTTTCAGTTTTCCTGTATTCCTAATTGAGCGAGCAACACACATGTGATTTAGTTTACAATGTAGTGCTTTGCTTTTCTATTCATTTTTTTGAAACTTGTTCCTGTTTCATTGCATTATAACTTTTCAGTTTTCCTGTATTCCTAATTGAGTGAGAGTGGCACACATGTGATTTAGTTTACAATGTTTTGCGTTTATGTACTTTCATTGGAAACTTGTTTGGTTAGGAACATGTTAGGGTAAGGGTTAGGGTTAGGGTTAGGGTTAGGGTTAGGGTTAGGGTTAGGGTTAGGGTTAGGGTTAGGGTTAGGGTCAGGGGTTAGGGTTAGTGTTAGGGTTAGGGTTAGGGTTAGGGGCTTAGGGTTAGGGGGTTAGGTTTAGGGTTTGGGGCTTAGGGTTAGGGTTAGGGTTAGGATTAGGTTTAGGGTTATATCACTCTCAGTTTTCCTGTTATAATATTTGAACAGGGTTAGGGTTAGGGGTAGGTTTAGGGGTTTAGGGTTAGGGTTAGGATTATATCACCCTCAGTTTTTCTGTTATAATAATTGAACAACAGCGACACGAATGTGAATTAGTTTACAAAGTTGTGCTTTGCGTTTATGTTCTTTCAATGTAAACTTGTTTCTTTGCCGTACATTTCAATATATTGCTTTTCAGTTTACCTTTATTCCTAATTGAGCGAGCGAAAGACATGTGCTTTAGTTTACAAAGTAGTGCTTTGTGTTTCTGTTCTTCTGTTGGAAACTTGTTCCTGTGCTGTACAGTGTGATATATCACTTTTCCGTTTTCCTGGTATAATAATTGTACGGGCGACACGTATGTGAATTAGTTTACAAAGTTTTGCTTTGCGTTTCTCTTCTTTCGATGGAAACTTGTTTCTGTGCCGTACAGTGTGAGATAACACTTTTCAGTTTTCCTGTATTCCTAATTGAGCAAGCGACACCCATGTGATTCGGTTTAAAAGTAGTGCTTTGCTTCTCTGTTCTTTTGTTCGAAACTCATTCCTGTGCTGTACTGTGCGATAAATCACTTTTCAGTTTCCCTGTATTCCTAATTGAGCGAGTGGCACACATGTGATTTAGTTTACAATGTAGTGCTTTGCGTTTATGTTCTTTCATTGTAAAGTTGTTCCTGTTATGAACAAGTTAGGGTTAAGGTTAGGGTTAGGGTTAGGGTTAGGGTTAGGGATAGGGTAGGGTTAGGGTTAGGGTTAGGGTTAGGGTTAGGGTTAGGGTTAGGGTTAGGGTTAGGGGTAGGGTTAGGGTTAGAGTTATGGTTAGGTTTAGGGTTAGGGTTATATCACTTTTCAGTTTTCCTTTTATAATAATTGAACAGGCGACACAAATGTGAATTAGTTTACAAAGTTGTGCTTTCTGTTTCTGTTCTTTCGATGAAAACTTGTTTCTTTACCATACTTTTCAATATATCGCTTTTCAGTATTCCTGTATTCATAATTGAGCGAGTGACACACGTGTGATTTAGTTTACAAAGTAGTGCTTTGCGTTTATGTTCTTTCGTTGGAAAGTTGTTCCTGTTAGGAACAAGTTAGGGTTAGGGTTGGGGTTAGGGTTAGGGTTAGGGTTAGGGTTAGGGATAGGGTTAGGTTTAGGGTTAGGGTTAGGTTTAGGGTTAGGTTTATGGGTTAGGGTTAGGGTTAGTGTTATGGTAGGGTTAGGGGCTTAGGGTAAGGGTTAGGGTTATATCACTTTTCAGTTTTCCTGTTATAATATTTGAACAGGCGACACGAATGTGAATTAGTTTACAAAGTTGTGCTTTGCATTTCTGTTCTTTCGATGGAAACTTGTTTCTGTGCCATACAGTGGGAGATGACACTTTTCAGTTTTCCTGTATTCCTAATTGAGAGAGACACACCTGTCATTCTGTTTAAAAATAGTGCTTTGCTTTTCTATTCTTTCGTTTGAAACTTGTTCCTGTGCTGTACAGTGCGTTATATCACTTTCAGTTTTCCTGTATTTCTAATTGAGTGAGTGGCACACATGTGATTTAGTTTACAAAGTAGTGCTTTGCGTTTATGTTCTTCTGTTGGAACAAGTAGGGTTAGGGTTAAGGTTAGGGTTAGGATTAGGGTTAGGGTAGGGTTAGGGTTATGGTTAGGGTTAGGGTTAGGGTTAGGGTTATATCACTCTCAGTTTTCCTGTTATAATAATTGAACAGGGTTAGGGTTAGGGGTAGCGTTAGGGGTTTAGGGTTAGGGTTAGGGTTATATCACTCTCAGTTTTTCTGTTATAATAATTGAACAGGCGACACTAATGTGAATTAGTTTACAAAGTTGTGCTTTGCGTTTATATTCTTTCAATGTAAACTTGTTTCTTTGCCGTACATTTCGATATATTGCTTTTCAGTTTTCCTGTATTCCTAATTGAGCGAGCAAAACACATGTGATTTAGTTTACAAAGTAGTGCTTTGTGTTTCTGTTCTTCTGTTGGAAACTTGTTTCTGTGCTGTACAGTGTGATATATCACTTTTCAGTTTTCCTGTTATAATAATTGAAAGGGTGACACGTATGTGAATTAATTTACAAAGTTGTGCTTTGCGTTTCTGTTCTTTCGATGGAAACTTGTTCCTGTGCTGTACAGTTCGATATATCACTTTTCAGTTTTCCTGGTATAATAATTGTACGGGCAACATGTATGTGAATTAGTTTACAAAGTTTTGCTTTGTGTTTCTCTTCTTTCGATGGAAACTTGTTTCTGTCCCGTACAGTGCGAGATAACACTTTTCAGTTTTCCTGTATTCCTAATTGAGCAAGAGACACCCATGTGATTCGGTTTAAAAGTAGTGCTTTGCTTCTCTGTTCTTTTGTTCGAAACTCATTCCTGTGATGTACAGTGCGTTAAATCACTTTTCCGTTTCCCTGTATTCCTAATTGAGCGAGTGGCACACATGTGATTTAGTTTACAATGTAGTGCTTTGCGTTTATGTTCTTTCATTCTAAAGTTGTTCCTGTTAGGAACAAGTTAGGGTTAGGGTTAGGGTAGGGTTAGGGTTAGGGTTAGGGTTAGGGTTAGGGTTAGGGTTAGGGTTAGGGTTAGGGTTAGGTTAGGGTTAGGGTTAGGGTTAGGGTTAGGGTTAGGGTTAGGGTTAGAGGGGGTTAGGTTTAGGGTTAGGGTTATATCACTTTTCAGTTTTCCTTTTATAATAATTGAACAGGCGACACAAATGTGAATTAGTTTACAAAGTTGTGCTTTCTGTTTCTGTTCTTTCGATGAAAACTTGTTTCTTTGCCATACATTTCAATATATCGCTTTTCAGTATTCCTGTATTCATAATTGAGCGAGTGACACACGTGTGATTTAGTTTACAAAGTAGTGCTTTGCGTTTATGTTCTTTCGTTGGAAAGTTGTTCCTGTTAGGAACAAGTTAGGGTTAGGGTTAGGTTAGGGTTAGGGTTAGGGTTAGGGTTAGGGATAGGGTTAGGTTTAGGGTTAGGGTTAGGTTTAGGGTTAGGTTTATGGGTTAGTTAGGTTAGGGTTAGTGTTATGGTAGGGTTAGGGGCTTAGGGTAAGGGTTAGGGTTATATCACTTTTCAGTTTTCCTGTTATAATATTTGAACAGGCGACACGAATGTGAATTAGTTTACAAAGTTGTGCTTTGCATTTCTGTTCTTTCGATGGAAACTTGTTTCTGTGCCATACAGTGGGAGATGACACTTTTCAGTTTTCCTGTATTCCTAATTGAGAGAGAGACACACCTGTCATTCTGTTTAAAAATAGTGCTTTGCTTTTCTATTCTTTCGTTTGAAACTTGTTCCTGTGCTGTACAGTGCGTTATATCACTTTCAGTTTTCCTGTATTTCTAATTGAGTGAGTGGCACACATGTGATTTAGTTTACAAAGTAGTGCTTTGCGTTTATGTTCTTCTGTTGGAACAAGTAGGGTTAGGGTTAAGGTTAGGGTTAGGATTAGGGTTAGGGTAGGGTTAGGGTTATGGTTAGGGTTAGGGTTAGGGTTAGGGTTATATCACTCTCAGTTTTCCTGTTATAATAATTGAACAGGGTTAGGGTTAGGGGTAGCGTTAGGGGTTTAGGGTTAAGGTTAGGGTTATATCACTCTCAGTTTTTCCGTTATAATAATTGAACAGGCGACACTAATGTGAAATAGTTTACAAAGTTGTGCTTTGCGTTTATATTCTTTCAATGTAAACTTGTTTCTTTGCCGTACATTTCGATATATTGCTTTTCAGTTTTCCTGTATTCCTAATTGAGCGAGCAAAACACATGTGATTTAGTTTACAAAGTAGTGCTTTGTGTTTCTGTTCTTCTGTTGGAAACTTGTTTCTGTGCTGTACAGTGTGATATATCACTTTTCAGTTTTCCTGTTATAATAATTGAAAGGGTGACACGTATGTGAATTAATTTACAAAGTTGTGCTTTGCGTTTCTGTTCTTTCGATGGAAACTTGTTCCTGTGCTGTACAGTTCGATATATCACTTTTCAGTTTTCCTGGTATAATAATTGTACGGGCAACATGTATGTGAATTAGTTTACAAAGTTTTGTGTTTCTCTTCTTTCGATGGAAACTTGTTTCTGTCCCATACAGTGCGAGATAACACTTTTCAGTTTTCCTGTATTCCTAATTGAGCAAGAGACACCCATGTGATTCGGTTTAAAAGTAGTGCTTTGCTTCTCTGTTCTTTTGTTCGAAACTCATTCCTGTGATGTACAGTGCGTTAAATCACTTTTCCGTTTCCCTGTATTCCTAATTGAGCGAGTGGCACACATGTGATTTAGTTTACAATGTAGTGCTTTGCGTTTATGTTATTTCGTTGGAAAGTTGTTCCTGTTAGGAACAAGTTAGGGTTAGGGTTAGTGTTAGGGTTAGGGATAGGGTTAGGTTTAGGGTAGGGTTAGGGTTAGGGTTAGGGTTAGGGTTATGGGGTAGGGTTAGGATTAGAGTTAGGGTTAGGTTTAGGGTTAGTGGCTTAGTGTTAGGGTTAGGGTTATATCACGTTTCAGTTTTCCTGTTATAATCATTGAACAGGCGACACAAATGTGAAGTAGTTTTCAAAGTTGTGCTTTGCCTTTCTGTTCTGTCGATGGAAACTTGTTCCTGTACTTTACAGTTCGATATATCACTTTTCAGTTTTCCTGTATTCCTAATGGTGCAAGCGACACACATGTGATTTGGTTTACAAAATAGTGCTTTGCATTTCTGTTCTTCTGTTGGAAACTTGTTTCTGTGCTGTATAGCGTGAGATAACACTTTTCAGTTTTCCTGTATTCCTAATTGAGCAAGCGACACACATGTGATTCCGTTTAAAAGTAGTGCTTTGCTTTTCTGTTCTTTCATTGGAAACTTGTTCCTGTGCTGTACAGTGCGTTATATCACTTTTCAGTTTTCCTGTTATAATAACTGAACAGGGGACACGTATGTGAATTAATTTACAAAGTAGTGCTTTGCTTTTCTGTTCTTTCATTGGAAAATTGTTTCTGTGCCGTACAGTGCAAGATAACACTTTTCAGTTTTCCTGTATTCCTAATTGAGCGAGCGACAAAAATGTGATTTAGTTTACAAAGTAGTGCTTTGCTTTTCTGTTCTTTTCGTTCAAAACTTGTTCAAGTGCTGTACAATGTGATATATCACTTTTCAATTTTCCTGTATTCCTAATTGAGCAAGGGACACACATGTGATTCCGTTAAAAAGTAGTGCTTTGGTTTTCTGTTCTTTTGTTGGAAACTTCTTCCTGTGCTGTACAGTGCGATATATCACTTTTCAACTTTCCTGTATTCCTAATTGAGGGAGCGACACACTTGTGATTCCGTTTAAAAGTAGTGTTTTGCTTTTCTGTTCTTTCATTCAAACCTTGTTCCTGTGCTGTACAGTGCGATATATCACTTTTCAGGTTTCCTGTATTCCTAATTAAGTGAGTGACACAGATGTGATTTAGTTTCCAATTAGAGCTTTGAGTTTATGTTCTTTTGTTGGAAACTTGTTCCTGTTAGGAACAAGTTAGAGTTAGGGTTAGGGTTATGGTTAGGTTTAGGGTTAGGGTAGGTTTATGTTTAGGGTTAGGGTTAGGGTTAGGGTTAGGGTTAGGGTTAGGGTTAGGGGTTAGGTTTAGGGTTAGGGTTAGGGTTTCTGGGGTTAGGGTTATGGTTAGGGCTAGCGGGTTAGGGTTAGGGTTACGTTAGGGTTATATTAATTTTCAGTTTTCCTTTTATAATAATTGAACAGGCGACACGTATGTGAATTAGTTTACCAAGTTGTGTTTTGTGTTTCTGTTCTTTCGATGGAAACTTGTTTCTCTGCCATACAGTGAGAGATGACACGTTTCAGTTTTCCTGTATTCCTAATTGAGCAAGTAACACATATGTGACTTAGTTTGCAAAGTAGTGCTTTGCTTTTATGTACTTTCTTTGGTTAGGAACACGTTAGCGTTAGGGTTAGATTTAGTGGTTAGGGTTAGGGTTAGGGTTTGGGGTTTAGGGTTATGGTTATGGTTAGGGTTAGGGTTATATCACTTTTCAGTTTTCCTGTTACAATAAGTGAACAGGCGACACGTATGTGAATTAGATTACAAAGTTGTGCTTTGTGTTTCTGTTCTTTCGATGGAAACTTGTTTCTTTGCCTTACAATGCCAGATAACACTTTTCAGTTTTCCTGTATTCCTAATTGAGCAAGCAACACTCATGTGATTCCATTTAAAAGTAGTGCTTTGCTCTTCTGTTTCTTTGTTGGAAACTTGTTCCTGTGCTGTACAGTGCGATATATCACTCTTCAGTTTTCCTGTATTCCTAATTGAGGGAGTGGCACACATGTGATTTAGTTTACAAATTAATGCTTTGCGTTTATGTTCTTTTGTTGGAAACTTGTTTCTGTGCTGTACATTGCGATATATCACTTTTTAGTTTTCCTGTTATAATGATTGAAAGGGCAATACGTATGTGAATTAGTTTACAATGTTGTGCTTTGCGTTTCTGTTCTTTCGATGGAAACTAGTTTCTGTGCCATACAGTGTGAGATAATACTTTTCAGTTTTCCTGTATTCCTAATTGAGCGAGCGACACACATGTGATTTAGTTTACAGAGTATTGCTTTGCATTTCTGTTCTGCTGTTGGAAACTTGTTTCTGTGCTGTACAGTGTGATATATCACTATTTAGTTTTCTTCTTATAATAATTGAACGGGCAACACGTATGTGAATTATTTTACAAAGTTGTGCTTTGTGTTTCTGTTCTTTCTTTCTTTTTTTTTTTTAACCATGTTTATAGCAGCTTTATTTGTAATAGCCAGAACCTGGAAACAACCCAGATGTCCATCAATGGAGGAATGGGTATAGAAATTGTGGTATTTTTATACAATGGGATACTACTCACCAATCAAAAAGGTGGAAATCATGAAATTTGCAGGCAAATGGTGGGATCTAGAAAAGATCATTCTGAGGGAAATAACTCATATTTTTTAATGTTTCATATTTTTAAAAATTAATCTACCTTATGCAGTCACTGGCTACAACCATTCAATACTTTTGAGATGTGTTCTCATTTTAACATTTCATTCTCTAATTTATCCCCTTAAATGAATCCAATTTACAAGTCAGAAATAAAAACAATTTTCCCGAACCCTGTCTCTAGCATTCTTATCTCATTATCATACCTAGTTTACATGCTGTCACTACAATTTTCTCAAAGCCTAACTCTGTCATGTTACTATTTATTAATACATGCAGATCATCATGAAAATCTGAGTAGGTGAAATACATATTTTCATATTCCACTAATAATATTATTTTACTTCATATATATTTACTGAAATATAGATACACATGTTTGCATGATATATATATATATATATATATATATATATATATATATATATATATATCTTGTCACAATGCCATGTAATTATGAGTACACTGGGCAGTGATCTAAAGTACTCAAATTTTAAGTTCTGAAACTCAGTTGGATATAACTTTATCATTCTGTGTAACAACTCCAAGTATGAAATTATACTATTGGAGTATCCATGGCTCACTGTAAGAGGGTCAGAGCAGCATAGTAGTATTATCTATGTGTTTGATATCAACATTCAAAAATGGAAAGCTATGCTTCTGATTGGTTGTGTTTCTATTCATTCACTTAACTCACATTTATTAAAATTTGACAGTGAATAATGTCAATATTTTAACCTTACCAAGTAAAATATTTTTAAAATCTTCTGGAACTTATTAGAAAATCATAATATGCTACATAGAAAATTTTAGATGACAATGTGGGTTTTGCATTTTAGTCTGTTATATGATGGTTTATATTTATTGAATTTTATACATTGAATTATCCCTAAATTTCTCAGATGAAGCCTAGTTGATCATGATGGTTGATGTTTTTGATGTGTTTCTGGATTTGTTTTTTTTTTTTTTTTTTTTTTTTATTTTTTATTTATTTTTTTTTTTTTTTTCAATGCAGGTTACTCAGGAACCTTGAACAATCATCTGACCCTGGGGAAAGCCAGCCCACTTTAAATAGCCTCTGGGTAGCCAACCTCAGCATGCCACGTGGGCAATGCAGATAGGTCCACATACATGGAAGCAAGCCAGATCCTCAGCCTTAGCCCAATGTGGAGTTGTTTGTGACAGAGAGCACTCACCATCGGGAAGGTGGAAGGCGGAAACCAGCTCCATCTTTCATGCTCGGCATTACACAGCTCTCTACAGTTCCCTTTTTTTTTGTTTTGGACGCATCAGGCAAGAGTAGAGGTCTGATCTCTGATATTAGAAATAAATTGGGACTTTGTACTGATGTTCATTTAGGTGTCATCCACCCAAAGAGCATCAGACCCGTCCGATACCTTTTTTCTCAGAGGCGGGACCTGAGGCATCAACCCGCATGCAATCAGACATGCTCTTCTCTGGGTCCAAGGCGGCTGACCCTGAGTGCAGTGCTTAGCCTCACATCCTGAGCGTAACATTTTGGCTTTTTATGGTAGCCAACCATGCTTGGGGAGACTGTCCTGCTTCAATGGCTGTAAAGGCCTGAATGGTCATGGCTGCATTATGCTGTTGTGAGACTCTAATCTTGCATATATACCACAGGCAAACCAAGGTGACCAACACCAGAAGGCCTACTAACGCTCCCATGCCCGCCCATTCCTTCAGATGATTCATGGCTGCAGCAATCCATGATGATAATCCTGTGGCTAGTCCTGCGTCCACTCTGGTAGAATTTACCATGACAATGGCCACTCTCAGCTGGTCCATCATAGTATCGAATTCTCCAGTCCAATTACCTAAAATATAGCTTGACAATTGTTTAGACAGATTTGCAGCACAGGGAAAATTCTCATGTTGTATGCTAGTGACACAAAGTCCAGCATACTTTCATTGACAGCCAAGTTGAACGATTTGCCATAGGGTATCAATTTGCTCCTGCACGAGGTCAAACCTCTGATTGAACACCATCAAACCTCCTTTTAGTTGAGCATTAATTCCTTTTTGTACATCTAAGGCATGAGCTACCTTGGCTAAAAGGTTATTCAGGGTCTGAGCAGTCTGCCCAGTATGACTCATGGCTAATGCCGTGGTGGTAGTAGCTCAACAGCCGCCAATGAGATGGCAGTAACAATGGCAGCTGTAATTCCAAGATCCCTTTTCTGTCTGAAGAGAGTCATAGCGTGAGGGCATCAACGGGCACAGGCACCCAGCGAGGCATGTGAGTAACCAGCTAGTAAATTTACTAGCATTACAGCATTGGGCAAAAAAGCAAGTATCATTACTACAATTACTTGGCTCTATCTGGCTAATAATGAATAAAAATGGGGGATGTAAACAAACAGGTGTGGGCTTATAGGAAATATTATGAGAAGCCTTAACCCCCTCGTTGGAACATCCTGCATTGGTTCTAGAACTAGCAGTGGTGGTGTCTGAGGTCTGAGTAGGTTCAGGAGACCATTGACCCCAGGGGTGAGACGTGCTCCATGTAAATTGACTAACTCCATGTTTTCCTCCACTTTTGAAAGTCATTTAAGGTTCTTAAATTATTATTTTACCCTTTTTTTTAACTTTTCATCAATTACACTTTATTCACTCTGCATCCCCCCATAAGCCCCTCCTCCCCTCCCAATCCCACCCTCCCTCCTCCTTCTGCATGCATGCCACTCCCCAAGTCCACTGATAGGGGAGGTTCTCCTCTACTTTCTGATCTTAGTCCATCAGTTCACATCAAAAGTGCCTGCATTGTCCTCTACTATGGCCTGGTAAGGTTGCTCCCCCTCAGGAGGAGGTGACTAGAGAGGAGGCCAGTCAGTTCATGTCAGAGGAAGCCCCTCTTCTCATTACTATGTAACCCAATTGGACTCTGAACTGCCCTGGGCTACATCTGTGCAGGGGTTCTGGGTTATCTCTATGAATAGTCCTTGGTTGGAGTATGAGTCTCTGGGAAGTTCCCTGTGTTCAAATTTTCTTGTTCTGTTGCTCTCCTTGTGGAGACCCTGTCCTCTCCAGCTCTTACTCTTTCCCAGTTCTTACATAAAATTCCATTCACTCTGCCCAACAGTTCCCCATCAGGCTTAGCTTCTGCTTTGATAGTCTGTAGGGCAGAGGCTTTCAGAGACCCTCTGTGGTAGGTTCCTAGGTTGTTTCCTGTTTTCTTCTTCTTCTGATGTCCATCCTCTTGGCCTTTCCGGATAGGGATTAGACATTTTAGTTAGGGTCCTCTCTCTTGCTTAGCAGAACTCCAACAGCACAGGCTCTAAGAGCAACAATCAATAAATGGGACCTCATGAAACTGAAAAGCTTCAAAAAAAAAAGGACACCGTCATCAAAAAAAAGCAATCTCCTACAGATTGGGAAAGAATCTTCACCAACCCTTTATCTGACAGAGGACTCATATCAAGTATATATAAAGAACTAAAGAAGCTGAAAAGCAGCAAACCAAGTAACCCACTTAAAAAATGGGGAACAGAGCTAAACAGAGAATTCTCTGTAGAGGAATACCGAATGGCAGAGAAGCACTTAAAGAAATGCTCAACCTCACTAGCCATTAGGGAAATGCAAATCAAAACAACTCTGAGATTTCACCTTACACCCATGATAAATGGCCAAGATC
Organism: Meriones psammophilus; assembly: GCA_036365155.1. Classification (NCBI taxonomy): domain Eukaryota; kingdom Metazoa; phylum Chordata; class Mammalia; order Rodentia; family Muridae; genus Meriones; species Meriones psammophilus. Next base: position 202,078 of record JAEOAE010001393.1, read on the forward strand.
AAAAACTCAAGTGACAACACATGCTAGAGAGGTTGTGGAGAAAGAGGAACCCTTCTCCACTGCTGGTGGGAATGTAAACTGGTACAACCACTCTGGAAATCAATCTGGCGTTTTCTCAGACAACTAGGAATAGAGCTTCCCAAGATCCAGCCATACCACTCCTAGGCATATATCCAAAAGAGGCTCAAGCACACAAAAAGGAAATTTGCTCAACCATGTTCATAGCAGCTTTATTTGTAAAAGCCAGAAGCTGGAAACAACCCAGATGCCCCTCAACTGAAGAATGGATGCAGAAAATGTGGTACATCTACACAATGGAATATTACTCAGCAATGAAAAATGAGGAAATCATGAAATTTGCAGGTAAAGGGTGGGATCTGAAAAGGATCATCCTGAGTGAGTTGTCCCAGAAGCAAAAAGACACACATGGTATATACTCACTCATATAGATATACAAAATAGGACAAACCCACTAAAACCTGTGCATCTAAAGAAACTAAGCGTTTCTGTTCTTTCGATGGAAACTTGTTTCTGTGCCATACAGTGCGAGATAACACTTTTCAGTTTTCCAGTATTCTTAATTGAGCGAGCGACACACATGTGATTCCGTTTAAAAGTAGTGCTTTGCTTTTCTGTTCTTTTATTGGAAACTTGTTTCTGTGCTGTATGGTGCGATATATCACTTTTCAGTTTTCCTGTATTCCTAATAGAGCGAGTGACACACATGTGATTTAGTTTACAAAGTAGTGCTTTGCGTTTATGTTCTTTATGAAACTGGTTTCTGTTTGGAAACTGGTTCCTGTTTAGGAACAAGTTAGGGTTAGGGTTAGGGTTAGGTTAGGTTAGGGTTAGGGTTAGGGTTAGGGTTAGGGTTAGGGTTAGGTTAGGGTTAGGGTTAGGGTTAGGGTTAGGGTTAGGGTTAGGTTAGGGTTAGGGTTAGGGTTAGGGTTAGGGGTTAGGGTTAGGTTAGGGTTAGGGTTAGGGTTAGGGTTAGGGTTACAGGGTTAGGGTTCTGGGTTAGGGTTAGGTCTGTTTAAAAGTAGTGGTTAGGGTTATTGGGGTTATATCACTTTTCACTTTTCCATTTATAATAATTGAACAGGCGGCGACACACACATGTGAATTAGTTTACAACGTTGTGCTTTGCTTTTCTGTTCTTGTGTTGGAAACTTGTTTCTGTGCTGTACAGTGTGATATAGCGAGTGACACACATTTTATTTTTTTTCCTGTTATAATAATTGAAAGGGCAACACATATGAGAATTAGTTTACAAAGTGGTGCTTTTAGGGTTATTGTCTGTTCTTTCAATGGAAACTTATTTCTGTGCCTTACAGTGTTAGGGAGATGACACTTTCCAGTTTTCCTGTATTCCTAATTGAGCGAGCGGCGACACACATGTGATTCCGTTTAAAAGTAGTCTTTTTTGCTTTTCTGTTCTTTCGTTGAAAACTTGTTCCTGTGCTGTACAGTGTATTATATCACTTTTCAGTTTTCCTGTATTCCTAATTGAAACTTGTTTCTGTGTGACACACATGTGATTTAGTTTACAAAGTAGTGCTTTGCTGTTTATGTCGTTGAAACTTGTTCCTGTGCTGTACAGTGTGTTAAACTTTTTCTGTGTTAATTGGTTTAGGTTTAGGTTTATGTTCTTTTTGGAAACTTATTCCTGTTAGGGTTAGGTTTAGGGTTAGGTTTAGGTTTAGGGTTAGGTTAGGGTTAGGGTTATTTTTATGGTTATGGTTAGGGTTAGGGGACAGGGTTAGTGTTAGCGTTAGAGTTAGGGTTATGAGTTTAGGGTTAGGGTTAGGGTTAGGGTTATATCACTTTTCAGTTTTCCTGTTATAATAATTGAACAGGCAACACATATGTGAATTAGTTTACAAAGTTGTGCTTTGCGTTTCTGTTCCTTCAATGGAAACTTTTTTCTGTGCAATACATTGCGAGTTAACACTTTTCAGTTTTCCTGTATTCCTAATTGAGAGAGACAAACATGTGATTCCGTTTAAAAGTAGTGCTTTGATTTTCTGTGTTTTTGTTAGAAACTTGTTCCTGTGCTGTACAGTGCGATATATCACTTTTTAGATTTCCTGTTATAATAATTGAAAGGGCAACACGTATGTGAATTAGTTTACAAAGTTGTGCTTTGCGTTTATGTGCTTTCGTTGGAAACTTATTCCTCTTAGGAAAAAGTTAGCGTTAGGTTTCGGTTTATGGTTAGGGTTAGGGTTAGGTTTAGGGTTAGCGGTTATGGTTAGGCTTAGGGTTAGGGTTACGGTTAGGGTTAAGGTTAGGGTTAGGGTTATGGTTAGGTTTAGGGTTAGGGTTAGGGTTAGGGTTAGGGTTAGGGTTAGGTTAGGTTTAGGGTAGGGTTAGGGTTAGGGTTAGGGTTAGGGGTTAGGGTTAGGTTTAGTGTTATGGTAGGGTTAGGGGCTTAGGGTTAGGGTTAGGGTTATATCACTTTTCAGTTTTCCTGTTATGACTTTTTTGAACAGGCAACACGAATGTGAATTTGTTTACAAAGTTGTGCTTTGTGTTTCTGTTCTTTCGATGAAAACTTGTTTCTTTGTCATACATTTCAATATATTGCTTTTCAGTTTTCCTGTTATGATAATTGAGCAGGCGACATGTATGTGAATTAATTTACAAAGTTGTTCTTTGCCTTTCTGTTCTTTCGTTGGAAACTTGTTTCTGTGCCATATAGTGTGAGATAACACTTTTCAGTTTTCCTGTATTCCTAATTGAGTGAGAGACACACATGTGATTTAGTTTACAAAGTAGTGCTTTGTGTTTTGTGTTCTTCTGTTGGAAACTTGTTTCTGTGCTGTACAGTGTGATATATCACTTTTCAGTTTTCCTGTTATAATAATTGAACTGGGTTACATATGTGAATTAGTTTACCACTTTGTACTTTACGTTTCTGTTTTTTCTTCGATGGAAACTTGTTCCTGTGCTCTACACTGTATTTCAATATATCACTTTTCAGTTTTTCCTGTTATAATAATTGAACTTTTCAGTTTTCCTGTTATAATATGTGAATTAGTTTACAAAGTTGTGCTTTGTGTTTCTGTTCTTTCGATGGAAACTTTTTTCTGTGCCATACAGTGTGAGATAATACTTTTCAGTTTTCCTGTATTCCTAATTGAGCGGCGACACACATGTGATTCCGTTTAAAAGTAGTGCTTTGCTTTTCTGTTCTTTTGTTTGAAACTCGATCCTGTGCTGTACAGTGCATTATATCACTTTTCAGTTTTCCTGTATTCCTAATTGAGCGAGTGGCACACATGTGATTTATTTTTTACAAAGTAGTGCTTTTTGCGTTTATGTTCTTTTGTTGGAAACTTGTTCCTGTTAGGAACAAATTAGGCTTAGGGTTAGATTTAGGGTTAGGAGAATTAGGTTAGGGTTAGGGTTAGGGTTAGGGTTAGGGTTAGGGTTAGGGTTAGGGTTAGGGTTAGGGTTATATCACTTTTCAGGTTTCCTGTTATAATAATTAAACGGGCGACACGTATGTGAATTAGTTTACAAAGTTGTGTTTTTGCGTTTCTGTTCTTTTGATGGAAACTTTTTTTCTGTGCCATACAGTGTGAGATAATACTTTTCAGTTTTCCTGTATTCCTAATTGAGAGAGCGACACACATGTGATTCCTTTAAAAGTAGTGCTTTGCTTTTCTGTACTTTTGTTTGAAACTTGTTCCTGTACTGTACAATGTGATATATCACATTTCAGTTTTCCTGTATTCCTAATTGAGTGAGCGACACACATGTGACTTTGTTTACAATGTAGTGCTTTGTGTTTATGTTCTTTCGTTGGAAACTTGTTCCTGTTCCTGTTAGGAACAAGTTAGTTTTAGGGTTAGGGGTTAGGGTTAGGGTTAGGTTAGGGTTAGGGTTAGGGTTAGGGTTAGGGTTTTAGGGGGTTAGGGTTTAGGGTTAGGGTTAGGGTTAGGGTTAGGTTTAGGGTTAGGGTTTAGGGTTAGGGTTAGGGTTATATCACTTTTCAGTTTTCCTGTTATAATAATTGAACAGGCCACACGAATGTGAATTAGTTTACAAAGTTGTGCTTTGCGTTTTTGTTCTTTCAATGTAAACTTGTTACTTTGCCATACATTTCGATATATAGCTTTTCAGTTTTCCTGTATTCCTAATTGAGCGAGGCGACACACATGTGATTTAGTTTACAAAGTAGTGCTTTGTGTTTCTGTTCTTTGTTGGAAACTTGTTTCTGTGCTGTACAGTGTGATATATCACTTTTCAGTTTTCCTGTTTTAATAATTGAAAGGGTGACACGTATGTGAATTAATTTACAAAGTTGTGCTTTGTGTTTCTGTTCTTCTGTTGGAAACTTGTTTCTGTGCTGTACAGTGTGATATATCACTTTTCAGTTTTCCTGTATTCCTAATTGAAGGGCGACACACATGTGATTTAGTTTAAAAGTAGTGCTTTGCTTTTCTGTTCTTTTGTTGGAAACTTGTTCCTGTGCTGTACAGTGCGTTAAATCACTTTTCAGTTTCCCTGTATTCCTAATTGAGCAAGTGGCACACATGTGATTTAGTTTACAAATGTAGTGCTTTTTGCGTTTATGTTCTTTCGTTGGAAAGTTGTTCCTGTTAGGAACAAGTTAGGGTTAGGGTTAGGGTTAGGGTTAGGGTTAGGGTTAGGGTTAGGGTTAGGGTTAGGGTTATAGGGTTAGGTTTAATAATTGAACAGTTAGGTTTAGGGACACATATGGAATTAGTTTAGGGTTTAGCTTTGAGTTTAGGGTTTATGGGGTTAGGGTTAGGGTTAGGTTACTTTTTAGTTTTCCTGTTATTTATTGTTATGGTACACACATGTGGGCTTAGGGTTAGGGTTCTGGTTATATCACTTTTAGGTTTTCCTGTTATGATATTTGAACAGGCAACACGAATGTGAATTTAGTTTACAAAGTTGTGCTTTGTGTTTCTGTTCTTTCGATGAAAACTTGTTTCTTTGTCATACATTTCAATATATTGCTTTTCAGTTTTCCTGTTATGATAATTGAACGGGCGACATGTATGTGAATTAATTTACAAAGTTGTTCTTTGCCTTTCTGTTCTTTCGATGGAAACTTGTTTCTGTGCCATATAGTGGGAGATAACACTTTTCAGTTTTCCTGTATTCCTAATTGAGAGAGACACACATGTGATTTAGTTTACAAAGTAGTGCTTTGCATTTGTGTTCTTCTGTTGGAAACTTGTTTCTGTGCTGTACAGTGTGATATATCACTTTTCAGTTTTCCTGTTATAATAATTGAACTGGCGACACATATGTGAATTAGTTTACCACTTTGTACTTTGCGTTTCTGTTCTTTCGATGGAAACTTGTTCCTGTGCTCTACACTTCAATATATCACTTTTCAGTTTTCCTGTTATAATAATTGAACGGGCGACACGTATGTGAATTAGTTTACAAAGTTGTGCTTTGTGTTTCTGTTCTTTCGATGGAAACTTTTTTTCTGTGCCATACAGTGTGAGATAATACTTTTCAGTTTTCCTGTATTCCTAATTGAGCGAGCGACACACATGTGATTCCGTTTAAAAGTAGTGCTTTGCTTTTCTGTTCTTTTGTTGGAAACTTGATCCTGTGCTGTACAGTGCATTATATCACTTTTCAGTTTTCCTGTATTCCTAATTGAGCGAGTGGCACACATGTGATGTACTTTACAAAGTAGTGCTTTGCGTTTATGTTCTTTTGTTGGAAACTTGTTCCTGTTAGGAACAAATTAGGGTTAGGTTAGGTTAGTTAGGGTTAGGTTAGGGGTTAGGGGTTAGGGTTAGGGTTAGGGTTAGGGTTAGGGTTAGGGTTAGGGTTAGGGTTAGGGTTAGGGTTAGGGTTATATCACTTTTCAGGTTTCCTGTTATAATAATTAAACAGGCGACACGTATGTGAATTAGTTTACAAAGTTGTGCTTTGCGTTTCTGTTCTTTCGATGGAAACTTTTTTCTGTGCCATACAGTGTGAGATAATACTTTTCAGTTTTCCTGTATTCCTAATTGAGAGAGCGACACACATGTGATTAGTTTAAAAGTAGTGCTTTGCTTTTCTGTTCTTTTGTTTGAAACTTGTTCCTGTGCTGTACAATGTGATATATCACTTTTCAGTTTTCCTGTATTCCTAATTGAAGTGGCGACAAACATGTGACTTTGTTTACAATGTAGTGCTTTGTGTTTATGTTCTTTCGTTGGAAACTTGTTTTCTGTTGGGGTACAGGTTATGGTTGGTTACTTTTTAGTTTTAGGGTTATTCCTAATTTAGGGTTAGCGTTACCCATGGTTAGGGGGTTAGGGTTTGGGTTCTGTTTTTGGTTATTCCTGGGTTAGGGTTAAATCACTTTTCAGGGGGTTAGGTTTAGGGTTGGGTTAGGGATTTAGGGTTACAAGGTTAGGTTTTATATCACTTTTCAGTTTTCCTGTTATAATAATTGAACAGTTGACACCTATGTGAATTAGTTTACAAAGTTGGGCTTTGCGTTTCTGTTCCTTCAATGGAAACTTGTTTATGTGCCTTACAGTTTGGGAGATAACACTTTTCAGTTTTCCTGTATTCCTAATTTGAGAGCGACACACATGTGATTCCGTTTAAAAGTAGTGCTTTGTTTTCTGTTCTTTTGTTTGAAAAACTTGTTTCTGTGCTGTACAGTGTGATATATCACTTTTCAGTTTTCCTGTTATAATAATTGAACAGGCGACACACATGTGATTTAGTTTTACAAAGTTGTGCTTTGTGTTTCTGTTCTTTGTTGGAAACTTTTTCTGTGCTGTACAGTGTGATATATCACTTTTCAGTTTTCCTGTTATAATAATTGAATGGGCGACACATATGTGAATTAGTTTACAAAGTAGTGCTTTGCTTTTCTGTGTTTTCATTGGAAACTTGTTTCTGTGCTGTACAGTGCATTATATCACTTTTCAGTTTTCCTGTATTCCTAATTGAGCAAGTGACACACATGTGATTTTGTTTACAAAGTAGTGCTTTTTGTTTTTATGTTCATTTGAAACTTGTGTTCTTCTGTTGGAAAGTTGTTTAGGGGTTAGGGTTAGGGTTAGGGTTGTTAGGGTTAGTGGTTAGGGAGGGTTATATCACTTTTCAGTTTTCCTGTTATAATAATTGAACAGGCGACACATATGTGAATTAGTTTACAACTTTGTGCTTTGTGTTTCTGTTCTTTCGATGGAAACTTGTTTCTGTGCCTACAATTCAATATATCACTTTTCAGTTTTCCTGTTATAATAATTGAAGCGGGCGACACGTATGTGAATTAGTTTACAAAGTTGTGCTTTGTGTTTCTGTTCTTTTATTGGAAACTTGTTTCTGTGCCATACAGTGTGAGATATCACTTTTCAGTTTTCCTGTATTCCTAATTGAGCGAGTGACACACATGTGATTCCGTTTTAAAAGTAGTGCTTTGCTTTTCTGTTCTTTTTGTTGGAAACTTGTTCCTGTGCTGTACAGTGCATTATATCACTTTTCAGTTTTCCTGTATTCCTAATTGAACGAGTGGCACACATGTGATTTAGTTTTAGTAGTGCTTTGTAGTGCTTTGCGTTTATGTTCTTTGCTGTTGGAAACTTGTTCCTGTTAGGAACAAATTAGGGTTTAGGTTAGGTTAGGGTTAGGGCCTAGGTTAGGGTTAGGATTATTACTTTTAGGGTTAGGGTTAGGGTTAGGGTTAGGGTTAGGGTTAGGGTTAGGGTTAGGGTTATATCTTTTTTGGAAACTTTTCCTGTTATAATAATTAAAACTTTTTAGTTTTCCTGTTATATGTGAATTAGTTTACAATGTTGTAGTTTACAATTAGTTTTTGCTTTTCTTTTGTTTTTCGATGGAAACTTTTTCTGTGCCGTACAGTGTGAGATAATACTTTTCAGTTTTCCTGTATTCCTAATTGAGAGCGAGCGACACACATGTGATTAGTTTTAAAAGTAGTGCTTTGCTTTTTTCTGTTCTTTTGTTTGAAACTTGTTCCTGTGCTGTACAATGTGATATATCACACTTTTCAGTTTTCCTGTATTCCTAATTGAGTGAGTGACACACATGTGATTTGTTTACAATGTAGTGCTTTGTGTTTCTTTGTTGGAAACTTGTTTTTAGGGTTGGAAACTTGTTCCTGTTCCTGGTTAGGTTAGGTTAGGGTTAGGGTTAGGTTAGGGTTAGGGTTAGTTTTAGGTTAGGGTTAGGGTTAGGTTAGGGTTAGGGTTATATCACTTTTCAGTTTTCCTGTTATAATAATTGTTAGGGTTAGGGTTATGTGAATTAGTTTACAAAGTTGTGCTTTGCGTTTCTGTTCTGTTCTTTTTTTAGCCATACATTGTTAGAGTTAAACTTAGTTTTCCTGGGTTAGGGTTAAACATGGTTATATCACTTTTCAGTTTTCCTGTTATAATAATTGAACAGGGCCACACAATGTGAATTAGTTTACAAAGTTGTGCTTTGCGTTTTTGTTCTTTCAATGTAAACTTGTTCCTGTGCCATACATTTGATATATATAGCTTTTCAGTTTTCCTGTATTCCTAATAATTGAGCGACACACATGTGATTTAGTTTACAAAGTAGTGCTTTTAGTTTTGTGTTTCTGTTCTTTTGGAAACTTGTTTCTGTGCTGTACAATGTGATATATCACTTTTCAGTTTTCCTGTTATAATAATTGAAAGGGTGACACGTATGTGAATTAATTTACAAAGTTGTGCTTTGTGTTTCTGTTCTTTCGATGGAAACTTGTTCTGTGCCGTACAGTGTGAGATAACACTTTTCAGTTTTCCTGTATTCCTAATTGATTGAGAGCGACACACATGTGATTCGGTTTAAAAGTAGTGCTTTGCTTTTCTGTTCTTTTGTTTGAAACTTGTTCCTGTGCTGTACAGTGCGTTAAATCACTTTTCAGTTTTCCTGTATTCCTAATTGAGCAAGTGACACACATGTGATTTGTTTACAATGTAGCTTTTTGTTTATGTTCTTTCGTTGGAAACTTGTTTTGTTCTGTACAGTGTTAGTGATTTAGTTTACTGTTGTAGTGGTTTGTTAGTTAGGTTTGTGTTAGGGTTGGAAAGTTGTTCCTGTTAGGAACAAGTTAGGGTTAGGTTAGGGTTAGGGTTAGGGTTAGGGTTAGGGTTAGGGTTAGGGTTAGGGTTAGGGTTAGGGTTAGTTTTAGGGTTAGGGTTTGGGTTAGGTTAGGTTATATCACTTTTCAGTTTTCCTGTTATAATAATTTAGGCCAGGGTTATGTGAATTAGTTTACAAAGGGTTTGTGTTTAGTTTTTGTTCTAGGGTTGTAAACTTAGGGTTAGGGTTACAGGGTTATATCACTTTTTCAGTTTTCCTGTTATGATATTTGAACAGGCGACACACACGATATAATGTGAATTTCTTTACAAAGTTGTGCTTTGTGTTTCTGTTCTTTCGTTGAAAACTTGTTTCTTTGCTGTACATTTCAATATATCACTTTTCAGTTTTCCTGTTATGATAATTGATTGGTGGCGACATGTATGTGAATTAATTTACAAAGTTGTGCTTTGCCTTTCTGTTCTTTCGATGGAAACTTGTTTCTGTGCCATATAGTGGGAGATAACACTTTTCAGTTTTCCTGTATTCCTAATTGAGAGAGAGACACACATGTGATTTAGCTTACAAAGTAGTGCTTTGCATTTGTGTTCTTCTGTTGGAAACTTGTTTCTGTGCTGTACAGTGTGATATATCACTTTTCAGTTTTCCTGTTATAATAATTGAACTGGCGACACATATGTGAATTAGTTTACCACTTTGTACTTTGCGTTTTTCTGTTCTGTTTTTCGATGGAAACTTGTTCCTGTGCTCTACAATTCAATATATCACTTTTCAGTTTTCCTGTTATAATAATTGAACGGGCGACACGTATGTGAATTAGTTTACAAAGTTGTGCTTTGCGTTTCTGTTCTTTCGATGGAAACTTTTTTCTGTGCCATACAGTGTGAGATAATACTTTTCAGTTTTCCTGTATTCCTAATTGAGCGAGCGACACACATGTGATTCCGTTTAAAAGTAGTGCTTTGCTTTTCTGTTCTTTTGTTCGAAACTCGATCCTGTGCTGTACAGTGCATTATATCACTTTTCAGTTTTCCTGTATTCCTAATTGAGCGAGTGGCACACATGTGATTTACTTTACAAAGTAGTGCTTTGCGTTTATGTTCTTTCGTTGGAAACTTGTTCCTGTTAGGAACAAATTAGGCTTAGGGTTAGATTTAGGGTTAGGATCAGGGTAGGGTTAGGGTTAGGGTTAGGGTTATATCACTTTTCAGGTTTCCTATTATAATAATTAAACGGGCTACACGTATGTGAATTAGTTTACAAAGTTGTGCTTTGCGTTTCTGTTCTTTTGATGGAAACTTTTTTCTGTGCCGTACAGTGTGAGATAATACTTTTCAGTTTTCCTGTATTCCTAATTGAGCGAGCGACACACATGTGATTCCTTTAAAAGTAGTGCTTTGCTTTTCTGTACTTTCGTTTGAAACTTGTTCCTGTACTGTACAATGTGATATATCACATTTCAGTTTTCCTGTATTCCTAATTGAGTGAGCGACACACATGTGACTTTGTTTACAATGTAGTGCTTTGTGTTTATGTTCTTTCGTTGGAAACTTGTTCCTGTTCCTGTTCCTGTACCTGTTAGGAACAAGTTAGGGTTAGGGTTAGGGTTAGGGTTAGCGATAGTGTTAGGGTTAGGGTAGGGTTAGGGTTAGGGTTAGGGTTAGGTTTAGGTTAGGGTTAGGGTTAGGGTTAGGGTTAGGGGGTAGGGTTAGGGTAAGAGTTAGGGTTACGTTTAGGGTTAGGGGCTTAGGGTTAGGGTTAGGGTTATATCACTTTTCAGTTTTCCTGTTATAATATTTGAACAGGCCACACGAATGTGAATTAGTTTACAAAGTTGTGCTTTGCGTTTTTGTTCTTTCAATGTAAACTTGTTACTTTGCCATACATTTCGATATATAGCTTTTCAGTTTTCCTGTATTCCTAATTGAGCGAGCGACACACATGTGATTTAGTTTACAAAGTAGTGCTTTGTGTTTCTGTTCTTCTGTTGGAAACTTGTTTCTGTGCTGTACAATGTGATATATCACTTTTCAGTTTTCCTGTTATAATAATTGAAAGGGTGACACGTATGTGAATTAATTTACAAAGTTGTGCTTTGTGTTTCTGTTCTTTCGATGGAAAATTGTTTCTGTGCCGTACAGTGCGAGATAACACTTTTCAGTTTTCCTGTATTCCTAATTGAGCGAGCGACACCCATGTGATTCGGTTTAAAAGTAGTGCTTTGCTTCTCTGTTCTTTTGTTCGAAACTCATTCCTGTGCTGTACAGTGCGTTAAATCACTTTTCAGTTTCCCTGTATTCCTAATTGAGCAAGTGGCACACATGTGATTTAGTTTACAATGTAGTGCTTTGCGTTTATGTTCTTTCGTTGGAAAGTTGTTCCTGTTAGGAACAATTTAGGGTTAGGGTTAGGGTTAGGGTTAGGGTTAGGGTTAGGGTTAGGGTTAGGGTTAGGGTTAGGGTTAGGTTAGGGTTAGGGTTAGGGTTAGGGTTAGGGTTAGGGTTAGGGTTAGGGTTAGGGGGGGTAGTGTTAGGTTTAGAGTTAGGGTTAGGTTTAGGGTTATGGGCTTAGGGTTAGGGTTAGGGTTATATCACTTTTCAGTTTTCCTGTTATAATAATTGAACAGGCGACACAAATGTGAATTAGTTTACAAAGTTGTGCTTTGCGTTTCTCTTCTTTCGATGAAAACTTGTTTCTTTGCCATACATTTCGATATATTGCTTTTCAGTATTCCTGTATTCCTATTTGAGCGAGCGACACACATGTGATTTAGTTTACAAAGTAGTGCTTTGCGTTTATGTTATTTAGTTGGAAAGTTGTTCCTGTTAGGAACAAGTTAGGAACAAGTTAGGGTTAGGGTTAGGGTTAGGGTTAGGGTTAGGGTTAGGGTTAGGGTAGGGTTAGGGTTAGGTTTAGGGTTAGGGGTAGGGGGTAGGGTTAGGGTTAGATTTAGGGTTAGGTTTAGGGTTAGGGGCTTAGAGTTAGGGTTAGGGTTATATCACTTTTCAGTTTTCGTGTTATAATAATTGAAGAGGCGACACAAATGTGAAGTAGTTTTCAAAGTTGTGCTTTGCGTTTCTCTTCTTTCGATGGAAACTTGTTCCTGTGCTTTACAGTTCGATATATCACTTTTCAGTTTTCCTGTATTCCTAATGGAGCAAGCGACACACATGTGTCAGGCGTTTCCCGCTGTTGTGGTTATCGTCGCCCTTTACTGTTTGGAGTGGCTGGGCCTTTGGGCCAGGGGGACTGATGGCTTTTGCTTGCCCATCCTCTCGGTTTTTTTTTTTTTTTTTTCCTTCCTGCAGAGTTCCCGAGTCTCTCTGGGCTGTGTGGATTGGTGGCCCGTTCTCCACTGCCACTGTGCCTCCCGATTGCACATTTTTATTTTTATTTTTATTTTTTTTTTACTTTTTTTTTCTCTGCCAATCTGCCCGCTGGGTTCCCGAGTCTCTGTGGGCTGTGCTCCTGGTTGGTGGCCTGGTTCCCCCTGCCACTGTGCTGTGCCTCCCGAGTGCACTTTTTTTCCCCCTTTTTTTTTTTTTTTTTTTTTTTTTTTTTTTTTTTTTTTGTGGCAGCTTCCTGGCCTCCTCAGGTGTGCTCTTCCCTGTGCCTATGCTCGCTTGTTGGCTTTTCCCGTGTGTGATCCCCGGTCGTTGCCTTCCCGAAGGCGGCTTTGCTTTGTTTCCAACGCCTCTCTTTCCTGGTTGATCGATGTGGTTCTCTTGTGCTGTCTTCGGGCCGGGGCCTAAGCCGCGCCAGGCGAGGGACGGACATTCATGGCGAATAGCCATTCATTGTGAATGGCGCCCGCTCCTCTCGTTCTGCCAGCGGGCCCTTCGGCTCTCCTCCCCACCCGCCTGTGGTGGTGTGTGGAAGGCAAGGGTGCGGTTGCCCGGCCTGAGCCCTGTGCCCGCGCACTCGTTGCTGCAGTGCGTGGGGCTCTGTGTGGGTTCGTTCTGCCCGTGTGGCCCCCTTGAGCCGCCCCCTTCCCCGAGCCGGGGCAGGGTGGCTCATCTGCAGCGTCGCGTGCTGCTCCCAGTCGGGGTGCGTGCGCCTGGTTTTTTGCGATCCTCGCGGTGCTCCTGGAGCGTCCCAGGACTTCGAGGTGCCCGCTTCTGAGCGGCGGTGGCGTTTCCCGTTCCCTCTGGCGCCTCCTGTGCTCGGCTTTGCTTGCTTGCGGCATGCGTGGCTTGTTCCGGTTGTTTGCCGTCCCTCTTGTGGGTCCGTGCCCGCTCCGCTGGTGTGGGAGACACGGTAGAGGAGAAGGAGGGGTGGTCGAGCGTAATGACCCAAAGGCCGGTGAGAGGCTCCTTGGGGTGCCCGTTTCCGAGAGGAGGGCCCCTCGTCGGGTGAGCGTCCACCGCGTCGTTGCGTGCTGTGTGCCTTCGGCGTGTCCCGGGAGGCGGGCCATAATGCAGACCCCCGCGTGCGTGTCTTCCCCAGTTGCTCGATGGAGGTCGAGTTGTGTGAGCGTCACGCCTGCACGCAAGTCGTTTCTCCGGCTGGCCCCGCCCTCGGTGAGAAAGCGTTCCTTCTCTAGCTATCGGGGGCAAAAGGGCGTGTGCTGTGCTCCGGTGGGGCTTCTCCCGAATGGCCTCCGGCCGCCCGCCCTGACCGCCTTTCTGTGCGCGTAGCTTCGGCCTGACCTCCGGCTTCTTCCGGGGACTTTGTTCTCTCGCCTACCGCGGCCAGCGCCTCCTCGCTCCGAGTCCGGGGAGGGAGCACGCGGGGCAAGAGCTCGGCGTCATGCCGGCGTCGCGGAGTGTTGGGTTCTCGTGGCAGAGGTTGGCGGTAGCGGTGGCGGTGGTGGAAGGGCCGCGTGTGCACCGGCTTGCGCGCGGTCTACCCCATCCCATCCCCGTGGGGAGCCGAGGGACGGGTAGCGGAAGGGCGGTGGTGGGCTCCCGGTCCCACCCGTCCCTGTTCCCCTGCCCCCACCCCGTGGCCGCCCGCCGTGTGTGGCCCTCCCGTGCGCGTCCCCGTCTTTGGCGTTCCCGCGACTTGGACGTTGCCGCGCGTGGTGCGTGTGTTGTGGTCTGTTCGTGTGGCGGGGCGTCGTCCCGCTCGCCCCCCTCCTCGGCAGCGTTCCCACGGTTGGGGGAGCGCGGGTGACCTTTCCCTCCTCCGGGGGATCCGGGGTTGTCCGGGTCTCGGCGGTGTATCGATCTCTCTCTCGGGGGCGGCCTTTTGGAGCCAGCGGTCCGGCTCGTCGTCGGACGTCGGGGGGTCCCATTCCCGCTCGAGGGGCCCTCGGCGGCGGTGGCGTCGGCGTTCGGCAGCCTCTCGCGTTGCGTCTCCCCGGGGCTCCCCGTGGGGGCGTCTTCGTTTCTGGGGTCGACTCGGTTCGGCGCCGCGGGCGTGGCGGGACCGCTCCTGGAGTGTGAGCGGTGTGATTCCCGTCCGTTTTCGCCACCCCCGGTGTTCGGCCGGTCGCCGCCAGGGCGGGGGCGGCCTCTCTCTCGGTGCGTGCTCGGGTGAGGGGGCCCGTTCCCGTCGTCGCCCCCGCCGCCGTCGCCGGCATCTCGTCCTTGCCATGTCGTTCCCCCTCCCCGCCCGCCGCTGCCGGCTCCCTCGTGTCCGGGCCGACCCCCGTGACCGTGCTGGCCGGGACCCGTGCCCCCTCGAGGGGAGGGTCGCCCCGTGCACGCGCGGTCGCGCCTCGGATGTTCGGCGCGGTCCGGGAGAGCGCCGCTCGGCGTGTGTGGGTGGAGCAGTTGGAGGGCGTCCCGGCCCCCGCGGCTGCGGCGCGTTCTGCGTGTGGACGTTGTGTGGCGCCGGGGGAGGTCTCCCGCGTGCGTCCGGCCCGCCGCGAGGGGAGAAGGGGCTTGCGGCTGCAGTTACCCGTCTTTGGTGGATCCGCCGGCCGAGGTGCGTCTGGGGGCTCTTCCGGCCCCGTCGCCCTGTGGCGGCGGGGGCTCCGGTAGATGTTTCCTCCTCTCCCCGAGGTCTTGGCGGCCCTCCTCTGCCGCGGTCTCTCCGCCCTTCCCCCCGTCGGTTAACCCCCCGCGGGTTAAGGCCGTTCACCGACCTCGCCCGTCTCGCCTCCCGTCTCTCCCGCGACGCGGTCGGCGTTCACGGGTCCCTTCCGTTCCTCCGGCTCTCGCCGAGGCTCGGCTGCCGCCAGATCTCCCGCCGCGCCCCGTTGGGGTGGTCTCTCCCGCCCGCTCCCGGTCTATTCCCGGACTCCTCCTGGAGGGAGGGTCGGCGATCCCGCTCTTCCCAGGCGTTGCGCCTCGCTGCCGTTGCGTGTGGGGGCCCGCCGAGGCCCCGTCCCGCCCACGGGCCCCGGCCGTTCCCGCCGGCGCGGTTTCTTGCCGTGGCCAAATAGGCGCGGTGTGTCAC